>CAAKHG010047925.1:0-11218 GCA_901007715.1 Dactylopterus volitans
GATCAAATACTCAAAGGGATTCTCCTGTTTTATGAAAAGATGAATAAATAAGTCATCTTCAAACCATCTGCAGAGTCATTTCCTTAATTCCAAATACTGTCATCACCATATAAATGTTCAGTCAATCAGTGCTGCACATTGAGACAAAAAATGGGTTAAGCAAATATGTTAAAGGACATAAAAGCACAGACATGCAAAGACAGAATAAAGTAACAGGTTGACAACACGTGGATTTTAAGATGCGTGTTAAATGCCAAAGAATGAAAGTGTGTTTTTAAACGAGATTTAAACGAGATGTTAATCTATACGGGGGAACAGCAAAACATGCGCGTGCCGCACATTCCACCATTTTCGAATTAGCCCAATTAAAGTGACTGATTAGATTTCACTGAAATACACACAAGGGAGAGAGAGAATGTGCCGCGAAATGTTTGGAATTCGCCATGCAATCATTAAAAAAACGTGTGTGTGTGTGTGTGTGTGTGTGTGTGTGTGTGTCGCCTACCAGGACGTCTTGAAAAGTGCCTTTGTCGTTGATTGTCTTGTCGGCGGCGGCGCAGCCCGACTGTCTCAGGTAGTGGTACCCGCCCGCCTGGGTGAACCCGAACGCCTCTGCAAGCACAGACGGTCACAGACGGTCACAGACGGTCCACAGCGCTCGCTGTCGTCGGCGTCGGCGTCTCTCTCCATGAGCTCGCGTCTCATATCTGAGCTCCCCGTCTCGCTGCCCCGGCGGGACTCACCTCTCTGCTGGCTGTCGGTTCCTGCCAGCAGGGCGTAAAAGATGTGGTAGTTCCTCTCGCCCGGGTTCTGCCGGACCACTCGGTTCTGTCGGGGGAGACGAGGCGTTTACGCGACACGGTGAAGCTCAACGCGTCTGCTTATTCTGATGCAGACGGCTAATCGTTAATTATTGTTATTCCTGTTCCACGATCAAGTCTTGGGCTTTGTGAGGATTTCGGCGAGGTTTTTTTGAGAGCAGCGCGCTTGGAATCAATCTGCATGGTTACTGGTCAATAACTACAAATAACTACAATACAAATGTCCTGGCAAATAACTTTTTTTGTGATGTCCTGTCACCTTCGGACCACCAAATTCTCATTGGATCAAATCTGAGGACTTCCCCGTGAATTGTGGCGCTCACGTGACTGAGGACTGTCGCCGGTACAGAGGAACGAAGATGTCCAAAATCGCCACAGAACCAGGAACAACAACATACACGTCTCCTTATATCGCTTTGGTTTTTAAGTCAGTCGTATTTATTTAGCGTACAAAACCGAGAGTTTTCTGTTTGAGCCTTGAAACAAACGTTTAAGCTAACAGTCAAGTAGATTTCGGTGGAGTGCGGCACTGAGGCGGTGCCAGGATTGGTCGAAAGGAAGGACACTCACCTTTTCCAAGAGGTCTGCCGTCAGGAAAGTGCGAGTCAAGGTACGTCAACAGTGTTTAAGCTAGCTACTACAAGCTAACCGGGCAATAAGCACAAGGATTACTAAATGCTCCAAACGCCAGCTCGCCGCTGTTGGTACGTAAAATGCTTAAAAGTCTAAACTTAACCATCCGTCTCTTGTTAGCATGCTGGTTAGCAAGTGTGCTAACAGCATGGGCGTCTTTGACAATTAAAAAAACGGATTTGGATTCAGACGAGCCAACATGAAATAAACGTCTGCAAGTTGGTTGGATTTTTTTGGGTTCAAAAACATAAAAAAAATTCTAAAAAAAAAAAAAAAAATGAAATAAAACCATCACCATACAGTCTGCTCGGGAGTTTCCTTCCTGTATAAGCTCACAGTCGGACACGAGCACCTGAGGCGGCTGCGGCTTTTAAAGGATACAGTCCACGATTCTGCCGCCCTGGATGTTCCCCTTCTGGTTGAAATGCAGCTGGACAAACTTCCCAAAGCGGCTGGAGTTGTTGTTGTAGACGGTCTTGGCGTTCCCGAAGGCCTCCATGATGGGACTGTGGGGAGCAGCCGAGGGGGGCAGGGTCACGACCTTGGCTTCTCAACCCGCGGGCGTCACTTTAATTTACTGCCCTCTTAAAGTCATTTGAGGACAAAAATGTCCACTTCCAAAAACTGTTATGAAAACACTACAGATGAATATTTTTGGTGCTTTTCTCTGCATAAATCTCTTAAAAAACATCAGCCTTGCTCAACATACCAAACATTCAATCATTTCGAGGAATTTAACCTTTTAACTCCAACACACACACACACACACACTTTCTCAATATAGCCGACTAAGTTCAATAACACAACAACTAATGAAATGACGAGCCTTTCATTCGTAGGCCTATAATGGGGAAATGGCTGATTTTAGTGAAGAATAAAAATGACAACTTCAACTATTTTGCTCAGAAATGAAACCTTAACAGCACAGATTGTATTTTGTAACAGCTATGAGATTAAAAATGTGGTTTTAATGGGACTTAATAGGACATTTTTGTCAACAGTGACGTCGAGTAATCAAGTGGCATTTAAAGGGTTAAAATCCTCAAAATGACTGAATGTTTGGTAGTTTTGAGCAGGGCGGAAGTTGTTTAAGAGATTTATGCAAAAAAAAAAAAAAAATGTAATGGACATTTTTGTGCTCTAATGACTTATGAAGGTAGTAAATTTGTTTCACATTGTTCCATTAAGCTATTACAAAAATTAAAACTTGAATTCCAAAATTTCAAGGAGACTCTCTGACGAAGAGGACAAATTTGCCCAAATGGACAAAAATCTCCTTGGTGATGGTGCGCGAGGGTTCAGCCATCAGACTGGTCCAGACCACCGGGACCACATAAAGGCCGACTGTCACCTGCTCTCCAGCAGCGCCTCCTCCACGTGCGACGTCCTGTCTCGGGTCGACACCTCCAGCGAGTGCTGGCTCATGGCCGACAGGAACTTCAGGATCAGTTTGGTGCTTTCCGTTTTCCCGGCTCCGCTCTCGCCGCTGAGGGGAGGCAAAAAAAAAAAATAAAATAAAGAAAGGGGTCTCTGACAGCGACTCATGGCTGATGGACATGCAGGTGCTGTTCCCAAATTCGACCACTAGATGGCAGACTGCACACTTCCAACCACCTGCGAACTGTCGTGGGCTCAGACTTGTCTACAAATAGAACCCAGGATGCAACAATGAAAATGATGGGAACACCTGCAGCTTAGTTTCCATGACTGAGGATGGAATGAAGGCGAAGGATGAAGAAGCAGAATAAGAAGATGACAGAAGAAGAAGATGCTTGCATGGCAACGGTGATCATATACATCTATATGGACTAAACCTCATAACAGCTCCTCTGAGTGAAGCCAAAAGATCTTTGGGGTAGCTGATAAACCCCGCCTCCTCCATGTCAGTGGGTGGGACTTGAGCCAAACTAAAATAACATAGGTCTCCTCATATCATTTTTTTTCTCTTAAAGATTGTTTCTGTCATTTCAGACAGTTTTTTTTATCACAATGATGTTTCCTTATTTTTCTGATAAGTTTGGTTCAAATTTGGCATTTGATACTATAAAAGGGGGCGTGGCCTCATGATTGACAGCAGCTCCGAGTAGTAGAAAGTGGCGGCGGCACCTACAGACGTCCGTTTAGGGAGCGTGCGTGAGAAAGCGGAGAAGACGTGAAACAAAACAAAACTTAAAAACTGTGTTTTCAACGGTGACTTGTGATTGAGGTGGGCGGGGCTTCTATGCCACAGCTCTACTTCCTCATTGCTAACTCTGAATGACGTCACCAGCGCAAGATGGCGGCGTCTGTATGCGGGAGATTTTGGCTTCCTTTTTGCACAACAGGAGGAAGTGGTTTAGATTCCCAGTCTACGCTCAAAATTAAGAAAATGTGCAAGATGGTCAGATGTTTTAAAAACAACAAATGGGGGTGACCGAGCGAGCTCATCACCAAAATCCAAACGTGACCAAGCAGAGATGCGTCCGGGTCGAGCTTCAGTCACTATTTTATGCTAACGATGGATTGAATGACCACATGCGACGGTGAAATCTACATCCACCTGCAGTCGGTTTTGGTGCTTTAGTGTCTTTTAGCCGACGACGCAACTGTTTCAGTTCACTCTCACGGCTCTCATCCTCCTCATTTCCACCAGGAAGAATGGAAAACCAAACCTTTGCTGCCAAAATTAAATGAGGTTCCACATAATTGATCACGTAAACAGTGGAAAAAGGATGGAAGAACGTCGTCTCTTAAGGTTTCTTTCTCGCGTAGAGAATGTCAAAGAAAACCTCACCAGCTGAACGGTAGGTTCAGGACTGCAGACATGGAGAAAACCGTCACCGTGGTAATGCCTGTCAGAGGGACCCCCCCGCCCCCCTGCCCTCACACACCTTGCAGTGACATTCAACATGAACCTGGCAACCCTAAGCTGCACGGCGTGGGGTCCAGTCTGGCCACGTTAATTATCAACCTGGAATCTCACCGGCGAGACGCCGAGAACTGGAACCAGAGCTCGAGACAAATGAAACTGGGAAGAATTCCCAAGAAAAACACAGCGAGACCTGAAGAAGTCACGGCGACGGCTGTGCCAGCTCCCTCTAGATCAATAAAGGTTGACTCAAACCAACAACGGAAGAGTACTTTTTCAGGTGTAAACTTACTTATTACCACTTTCCTATCAAGCAATTGTACATTTTGCGTCAAAGCCGCAGTATCGGCGGTCTGCACGGCACCGCGATGCAGCAACAAGGATCCCTGGCGATCTCCCGAGCGGGTCCCAGACTCTTTGCCACTTAATATGTGTGAGAGCTCCTCATCTGTTAGCGGTCTAAGGGTTGCCTCATTCTAAAATCTGGCATCCTGAGTGTCAGTGGTGCTCCAATGGCGGGCGCGTTTCACGTCTGCGAACCTTTTATGGCGGCAAAAAGGTTCATTTCACGAATAAAACACTTCATTTGGAACTTGTTTTCCCCAGAAGGAAAACAAGTTCGGTGAGAGACTCCAAAGCCTTTGTCGCAGAAGCGTCACGCTTGCAGGAACCCATGCTCGGGTTCAAATCATCGCAACACATCTGCTCACGCAAAAAAACACGTCTGCATGGTGGCACGTTTCCCAGCAGACTGAATTTCTGGTGGTACTTCTGGTTTTGCCGCCCCTTAAATAGAGTAATGACCAGTGATGAGCGAGCCACGGGTCAGTCGTTAAAAAAGGAAGACTCTTATTACTGACGCGAGAGTGACACGTCTTAATCTCCACTAACTTATTCACGCCTCCAACCTGCGACTAGCTAGTGCCTGAAGCCTGAAGCTTGAAGCCCTGCATACTGCCTCGAACGCGAGGCCCCACCGACTCACTCCGGTGATGCTCCTCTCCAGAATGGGACCGTGATTCCTAGCAAACCCCACAGCAGCACCAGACTCTGAAGGCCAAATCTGACACCCTGGTTAAAAGCTGTAATTACAACTTCACGGTCCGACAAGGGGGACCAAAAGCATTTCCGCTGCCCACGATCATGGGATAGGCGACGGCTGTAGAACATGGGGCTCAATGTCTGAGCGTCACAGTTTCCATGATCTACTTGGATGACGAGACGAGCTGCATCATGACATCATTTTGTCCCAGTCATGTCAGCAGAGGGCTAAACGGGAAGTAAGCTAGCTCAGGCGGGTGCTGGTGCCCCGCTAGGCTTCCACTGAGTGACTGACTTGCCGAGTGACCTGAAAACCTGACACTCTTTGGTGAGTGACTCATATAAACTCAAGCTGGTGATTTTCCTCCTGCAGACTTTCCTGCCCTTCGCTTCACTCTTAACACAAGAAGTCGAGTAACTTTTTGGTTCTTCTCAAACCAAAGAGTTCTACGTGTTTGGTTGAGACTTGCGCCGTCTCTGGCTTTCTTGTTTTCTATGAGATTAACAGTGAATCTCCTGCCTCTGTGAGATGAAACTCCTCACTGGGGGATTATCAAATCACAAGTGGTTTCAAAAACATGGGAGACCAAAGACATGACGACGGATTGAACCATCTGAGATCTGAAGCCCCCCACGCCCTCCCATGACACAACCCGATTTGAACTGGTTAGTCAGGTGATTCATGCTGTATTTCAAACGGACAAGTGGCTCATGGGCGTGCATGACTGAGGCAATAGCACTCAGATACAGATTATACCGGATTATAGACAGAGAGCGTGCCAGACAGGCGAGTTTTTTGTTAAACTTCACTGGGACCAACAGGTACCAGTTCTAAGTTGTTTTCCAGCGTATCTGCCGACACAAAGAGACGAGAGGGGTCCTCGGTGTTTCTCCGTCAGCAGCGGCTCAAGCTGTTTTACAGGGATTGGATCTCACTTTAAAGGGCTTGGTGCGCGTATCTCATTTAAACAGCTTAGACTACGGTGAGTGGCAAATCTGAAAGGGGCCTGTTAAATGCAACTCGATTAAAAGACCTCTGGCGGAATGCCAGCGTGTCCAGACACACACACACACACACACACACACACACTGCCTTCGCACTAATCTCTGGCTCTGCACATGTTGTTGCCACCCAAGGTAACAACCCCCCCCCACACCTCCCCACCACCCGCCTCCCTCTCCTTTGGGCAGGAAGGCGTGACTGAGTGTGTTGGACAAATCGCCTCTGCAGCTCTGGAACTCACCCAGGCCTTTTGTGCTGTCGGGAGAAAGTAAAGTGAGACGTGCGATACAACAGCCTGCTCAGGACATTCAATCTGGTGCCGATTCTTCTCCCGGGAATAAGTGAAATGATCTCAACAGACTGACCACTAATTACAACATACACTAAATTAGGAGATTAGCTATGGAATTACTTGCTAATGCGGACTAGCTGAGCATGCAGCTCTTCCGCGGGGGTTCTATGGATATAGAGCTGCTACAACCTAACAAGGCGGTTGTTTCCCAAACAAAACCATTGTTGGGTCTCTCATGAAATGCCATTAATTTTTGGTATTGCATTAATAAAAGATTTAATCCAAGGTGTCTTGCTGAAGGACACAAAAACAAAAGCTGAGAACTGAACCAACAACTGATGCCGATCCCCACTGAAGCCAGAAATTTAGGCCCAACCTGATTGAGGCACCCAAGAAAAAAGAAAATCTCCCTGAGCCTGAATGATGGAAACAGTTTTGGGCCTAAACCTTGACCTGGAATTCGGTTGGGGGCAGATTGATACTCTAGTTCGGGTTACACTGGCATGTATCACTGCAGCAGTATTGCCAAATGAGTTTGTGTGCTTGAGTTTATTAGCCATTAAGAGGTCTGCCGTGCTCCAAGAACGCGCCGGCATGTCGATAGCTGTCGTCAGAGGAACGTCTGGAACGTCTGCCCCGAAATGACCATGAAAGGATGATAAGACAGTATTACAGGTATTTGCTTCTGAAGACCATCTCCTATTCCCCTCCGTGGACCATCACCTTATGGTGGTGGACGGTTTGAGTATCCTAATGATCTCAGAAGCCATGTTGCTGGGGGCAACGGCCCCTGGTAGGGTCTCCCACGACAAATTGGTCTTGGGTGAAGGGTCAGACAAAGAACGGTCCATAAAGACACATATGGGAAGAAAAACACCAACGGACCAGTGTGCCCTGCCTGGAGGGTCACTGGGGCCTCAGCCTGGAGCCAGGCCTGGGTAGAGGGGCCTGTCGGTGAGCGCCTGGTGGCCAGGCCTTTGCCCATGGGGTCAAGTCAGGTCCAGCCTGAGGCAGAGACATGAGTCCGTCCTCTAGCAGGCCCACCACCTGCATGAGGAACCATATGTGTCTGGTGCAATGTGGATCAGATGGCCGGCCACTGCTGCCCTCGAGACCCGGACCCGGATAAGTGGAATAAGACGAGATGAGCATTCCTCTCAGCCCCTGCTGAACATATGAGGTCAGCAGTTAGCAATAACATCAGCGGGTCCTCTGTTGCTTCTCATGTGGCAGAAGCTTCCAGGTTCAGAGTTGACCTGGGATGTGTTCTCACCAGAGGAGACAATTATAGGTCCAGCATCCACGCAGGGTGAAATGCTGAGTCATGGTGGTTGTTTCAGCTTGTCTCATGCTGTGTTCAAGTCACACCAGAATTCCCAATTTCCTGTACCTCACCGCAAGGAAGAAGCCAGTTTCCTAAAAGTAACATCATGGACAATCTTTTCATCCCACTCAGGTGACGCATCGCCGAGGCTCACAAGGGTTAAACTACGCAGAGAATAATCTAGTAACAAGATGGCTTCCACCTCTTGAGGGACAAATATTTTATTTGGTAAACAAAACAAAGCGTTCTCAATATCGACTCAACCCAAAGTCTGATTTCAAAATTGTGTTGGAATAAATCCTTTTTAAGGTTTTACGGAGTCTTGTGTCTGAAGGTGAACCTACAAAGGTGGTCTAGGAGCCCCTAAGGGATCAGAATGTGTTTCCCTCCCATCATGCTCTCCTTGCTTTGGGGTCATCCCTCCTCTTCTTGGTCAAATTATCAATCTGAGCAACAGTGTGGACAAATCCTGGCAAATCCCTGGAGGAAACCTCTCACGTACGTTATCGCAGGGTTTTGCTGCAGGGCCTCGGTGACCCCGCATGCCTGAGCAATTAACGTGACTGGAGAGTCTTGAGTTTGGCCTCACACCCGCCTCTGAGGTCAGGGGGTCATGGACAAGCGGCTGGTTGTTGGGAGGGGAGGCGAGGAGGGGGCCTGGGGGCGGCGCCAGATAACGCTAAACAAATCTGGGACACAAAAGCAGCCAGTCAAAACAACGTCAGCCAGAAAGTCTTCACCTTCATACCTTCGAGATAATCCTGCTATAATCCTGGACAAAGAAGCAGCGGGATCTTATTTACTGAAACCTGGAGCAGAGAGTCCCCCATACGAACTGGCCAAGACGTTCCAGTCATGTGACCAAATTACGGAATGATGCGGGTTCAGTTTCAGCCTCAGATACTTTCAGATAAGTTCCACAACAGCTTATTCGACCTTTATGGAAGACTGTTGGGTCCATTCCTGTTTTTCTTTCTTTGACACCTAGTTGGACTCTATTCAAGAACTGGTCATCTTCTGGATCTTTAAGTGCTTTAAGCTGCTTTCTTTGTAATGACCAGCAGCGGGCAACTCGATCCAGACCAGACCTGAGAAACTCCCACTGAAGTCAACGGATGGACCGAAGCCAAAAAACAATGCAGCAGATTTGGTTAAAAGGGCCACAAACTGGTAACCTACATGGTCGCTTTCTCAAAACTAAAGTAAAATAAGTAACACCACCTGGCTTAAAGTCACTGCCGCTGATGCTGGAGGTTAGACGGAGGTTACATCCTGGCGTGTGCGGTGGACAGATGGTCCCGCATTTCATATTTAAGCAGGGAAAGATCAGCCAAAAACCAAGTAACGCTGGAAGCTCGTGTCTAAAACATCATTTGTGCTCAGCATTTGGGTTAAGGGGGGCCAACGTGGGGACACAAGAGAGGGACCAAACATCAGGGCCCAGAAACAGGGGCCAAAGATGGAGACCAGTCTTGTGGACGAAACACAAGCAGGACATCTGGCCATAAAAAATAATAATAAAAAAAAAAAGCCAAGAAACCTGGATCTCCTGTTTATTGCTTCATTAGCCAGAAGAAAAGCTGCCACGGTGGCGCGAGCTGTGCTTGTTGGAGGTTTGGAAGCGTTCAAGGAGTTTCTTCGTAGGCGTTCACGTCGAGTTCTTGCAGAGATCTGCAGTTCAGACTCAATGAGGGTGTGCGAGGGTTGCGGGGGTGTGTGGGGGGTGTGTGTGCGGGGGGGGGGGGTCGGGTAGGTATCTGGATCGGCGGAAAAAAAAAAAGCGCAGAGTGGCATTCAAGAGCATTAATGAGCATTAATGAGCAGATGCCTCGTGTTAACGCCGGCCTCCTCCCGCTCCTCCGCTTCTTCTGCTCTTGCTCCTGTTTTGTTCGCCTCCCCCTGCCTGGATCCGATTACCCACAATCCCTAAATCCGACGAGAAAGCTTCCTGCCTCGCCTGAAAGTGCAGGCTTGCAATTTATAGCTACTCTCCCCCCCTTTCTCTCTCTCTCTTTCTCTTTCTGTCTCACACACACACACACACGTATTTCTATCTTAGCGAGGACACTCGTACACACAATGTATTCTCTAACCCACTAACCCTAAACATCTCCACTGCACACACACACCACACACACTGCACACACACCTGCTCTGAGCGAACCCTCGTAAAACAACCCCCTTGCACATGTTCACTTGAGTGTGTGTCGTGTGTGTGTGTGTGTGTGTCATGTGTGTGTGTGTCAGGCATTTTGGCGGGGTCCTCAGTTTGTGGGATGCATTTAAAGGACAATTTGAAGGTTAAGACTTAGTCCAAATGTTAAAACTGGGTTTATGGCTGGGCCCTTAGTTGAGCTAAGGGTCAAGAGGGTTAAGGGGTTAGATTGTTAAGGGTTTAGGTGTTAGGGAATGTGCACTATGTCAGCGGACGTCCCTGCTGAGACAGATGCGCCCGGGTTTGTGCTCGCCGCGGCCGGCGTGCTGTGGCAGCAGGCCAGGACTCCCCCGCCCAGCGCCTACGGTGACTTCAGGGTGCTCTTGCTGGCTGTAGGAGGGTCCCGCTGTCGTCATGGCGGGCAAGTTTTAAGTGTTGCAGTCTCCGTTTCAGTTTGGCGGCAGAGGCGACAAGCACGGGCTCTTAATTGCCGCCAGCTCGCCTCACCCCCAAGGAGAAACCCCTCGGCTAAAAACGGCTCCTTTTCTACCCTTCGCTGACATGATCACACCGGAATCTTGCGGTATAAAGCATACACGGGCAGTTTCCTGCGCGTCGTGAGCGCAGTCTCGCAGGATTGGCTGCGCGCAAAAGTGAGATGTCGGCGCCGTTTCCCCAGCCAAAGCAAACAAGCAGCGCAGACAAACCGCATCGTTAGTGCCGATGCATTTTAATTGGCCGGAGGGTTACCGGAGCCCTCTTTGCTCGTCAGGGCCTCGCCACAAAACGTGGGGTTAAACGGCGCCGCAGCCAAGACCCAGTGCAACTTAAGTAAACGGTGACCACTTCTCCAAAATGTTGAAACCACAGCTGAGAAGCATAAAAACGCCTCCACGCGGCCGCTGTGGCGTTCGGATTTTGGCTCGAAAACGGCGCCGTTCACGCCCCGTGTGTTTTTAGCCTAAGTGTAGCTGCTGCGCTGCGGGGCCTCCAGCCGCGACGCTCCAGCCGCGACGCTCCAGCCGCGACGCTCCTCTCAACATCCCCGAGTGTTGTTAAGACTAAAAACGCATCATCTATCTGGAGCCTGTCATCGCAAAC
>CAAKHG010047926.1:0-11313 GCA_901007715.1 Dactylopterus volitans
GGGGGGGGAGGATGGGGGGGGGGGGGGGGGATGAGGTGTCCGCCTGTGTGTGTGTGTCGTAGCGCCATTGCTACAACTCCCAAAGCTGCACTAAAAAAAGGCACTTACAGCACAAGGGATAAAAAAAAAACAAAACCTGCCACACATGCTTGCGCACCAACACCGCGGCAAAAGTTAACTTTGTTAAACCCACATACCTGATGATCATAATCTCTTATTACATAAAAAGCCTAATTTGAAGAAGCCACGGGAGGCTTGCGAATTCATCACTCCGCTGCACTCTCAGGCTTCCTTCATTGTCTCGCAGCCACCCAGGATGAACCAGACTAAACACAGAAAGCCCATAATTAAACACAACGTCTCCTGAAGGATCTCCTCTGCCCACGGCTGCACCCCTCCACCCTCTCCACCCCTCCACCTCGCCCCCATCCGCCCCCAATCCCTTCATTTGTCTGCTCAGTCTGAGTCAAGTTCTCCGAACAAAGAAGGGGAGGGTGGCTGCCGACATAAATTCTGGTTTTCAGCCGCTGCAATAATTTTTTTTTTTGGGAACGGCAGAGCTTCAAAGGTGACGCTGCAAGCGCTAAACGGCCAAAAACGCGCTGTTAGCATCCAACTGGTGGAAAGAGCGGCCCGCGTGGCGCGTAAAATGAGAGTGGAGAGCAGGTTTAGATGTTACCAGGAGGACAGAAACACCACTCAGAGCGTTATAATAACGTTGTTTTAGATCTGCTGGGTGTGTAAATACGCCACCTATTGCAGTACCAACTCAAACGACAAAAAAAAAAACCCAAGTGCTTTTTGTTCGCAACTTATTTTCGCTGCCCCCTTGTGGCCCAAAAAAAATTTGTCATGTTATTTTACTTTTCAGTTTTAAGTTAGCGCTTCTTTCCTTCACAGGCACATTGCTGCCCCGCCACAAAAATGAAAATGGATCAGAGTCGCGTCAAAGCAAGAAAACGTTTGTTGTTTAAACTTTTCTTGTTTGAACAATAAAAGCGTTCATGCCACCGTATGATAAGTTTGTATCACGTCATAACACGAAACCTTCAAGTTATGATGTGATGCTGATACGCTTTTATTGTTATGGGGTGGCAACAACACGCTTCCGTACTTTTTCAATGATGTGGTATTCGATTTTGATTAATTTTGGGTTGATATGTGACACTCTGAAAAAGTCGAAGGTTATCTTATGGAAAAAATAATGCCCGATTTCACGAGACTGTGCCCCAAAATAAACAAATACCACTTGTGCAATATTCGTTTAGACCTTGTTTTGAGTGGAGTATTTATTGTGGACGAACTCATATCATACGTGTGTAATCCTTACTCTCAATTTACGTAATCTACGCACCATGTTTTTTTTTATAGGAAAGGGCATTGTTGCTGAATTCAGCCAAAAACATGCAACAAAGCTGTGAGCTACTTCGTTTCATCGAAGCAATTTGGGAAAATGAGCGAAACGCTTTCAGCTCCGTCGCCGGTCGGCTTTCAGTGAGGCACAGAACTGCGCTCCATGACTCAAGCGTTTCCAGAATTCTGCTACCGACACACAATTACAGCACATTTAAGTCATTTTCAGCTGTTGAAAAAAAAAAACCCCTCAAAAGTCCATAAAATGGTCACCAAAACTTGCAGTAAAAAGAAAAGGCCACTTTTTTTTTTTTTTTAACTGGCAACACACTGATAAATGAAATCCAAAGTAGGACATGTTCCCTGGTTGTAAAACAATAAAGGAATGTGAAATGGATGCCTAAAATATGGAAGCCAATTATCTGTTTTCAAATTTTCTTTGGCAGGTAATCTGATATTCATGGCCTGTTTTGGCAGCTCTGCCCCAGACAGTAATATTACAGCGCACCATCAAATCCGAAACGGGGAGGCCTGCTCTCTCAGATGACACTTGCGAGGCAGGCTTTATGCAATATGCAGTTTAAATTCATACCTCAGTTACATCCCAGAAGATCCACACTGGCTGCGCCGCCTGTGCCTTGCTCTCCGTGCAGGCCCCCCCCCCTTTTTTTTTGCTGGTGCGGGTTCTGAATGCTATCAGTTTTATTATTATTAAAATCTATTGAGTAAAACCACTTAAAAAAAACAAAAAAACAAAACAAAAAAGAAAATATTATTCACCAGTTTTGGATGTAGCCGTCAGGCCATCGTTAAAAGGTGACCTGGCATTTTTAACAAATTCTTGAAACAAACATTGAACAAATTCCATGATTGAAATCAGGGGGGCCTGTATTATCCCTGCTGTATTAATATAAGACGCATTATAACAAAAATAGGGTCAGAGCGCTGGGTAAATGTTCCTGCAACCCATAAATGACCTTATAAGTCAGCAGTGCTTGGAATTATGACGTTAGCAGCGCGTCGAGCAGGGGTAGGCAACGGTTCTCCAAAGGGGTTATTTTTTTTGTACAAAACGAGGTGAAATTCAAAAAGATGGATTACTAAAAAAAAAAGCAATTCACTTAAATTCACGCGGCATGACTCCGAAACTGTTGCCCGAATACTTGAACGAAAAATGTGCTAACCGGTAACTTGCGTTTAGCAACGAGGACAGCGGCCGCTGTTACTTAACATTGCAGATTCATTGTAATCGTTCTACCTCAGATTCTCTAACATATTTCTGCCTTTTATTGTTTTTCACAGGGTTCTTTCGTCCTCCTTTGAAGCAATCAAAGGCCCGATAGAGATCATCCACGGGCCGGTTCTGGCCCTCAGGCCGAATTTTGCCCATTAAAGGTTCACCCACTAATTAAGACTAATCACATAACATCTAGAAAAAAAATAATAATAATAAAATAAAATCTGGCCCCCCCACTCCCCTTTTTGCCTCAAAAATACAGGCCTATTCTAAAGTGGCTATTTTTAGCAAAGGTCTCAGAAAGTGGTTGCTAAGCAGCTTATGGCTGTCCTCGAAGAGCACGACATTTTAGATAAGTTTCAGCCTCATTTTCCATGAGTTGCATCCGACTGAAACAACTCTACTTTGGGTGTCTAATGATCTATTAATGTGGGCTGATGTGCTTTTCTGGTTTTATCGGATAGAAGTGCAGCTTTCGGGCATCTCTGGACCAGCCTCGGACTGGTTCTCCTCCTACCTTCACTTAGAGTTGGGAATTATACCTCATCCACGGAGCTCCCCAAGGTTGCGACCTGGGCCCATTTCTGTTCTGGCCTCTACTTGCTTCCTCTTGGGCAGATAATAAGCAATTTCAAAGAAATTCCACATCATTGTTATGTGGATGATATTTAATTATGCAATTCGTTTCAGCCTCATTAGCTTTTTTTTTTTTTTTTTTATAAAAAAAACGCTTTCCTCATTAATTGCCTCAACTCTGTAAAAGATCGGATGGCAGATATATGTCTACGGACAAATCAGAATTTTTCAGTTTTGCCCCAGATGCCAGTGTTCTGCAAGTCATGGAAGGCCTCGGCTCCTTTTTCCTCCTTTGTCAAACCAGCCCTGTCAAACCTGTTTTTTTTGTGGGACAAGGTATGTGTCTTCACAAGCGGGTTCATTGTTTGGTTCGTTTCTATTTTTACCAGCGGAGGAACAGCTCACCTCAGACCCACTGTTCCTAGACCGCAGTTGGAAATGATCATTCACGCATTTTTTCTCCTCCCACCTGCACTTGCTCACGCCTCTTTCTCTTCTCACCCGTCTCAGCGAGACTTCTACGGATCGCTTAAAACCGGCTCGAAAAAAACGCCGCTGCCAAACTTCTCAAGAAGGCCCCGTCTTGCAGCACTCCTCACGTTCTTACACGTCAAACTCAGAACCCATTTCAGGACGGGGTTAATAGGATTCAGAGCCCTGCGTTTTCAGGTACCTTCACCCACCTACATTAGAGAGCTGCTCCCTTCCACTCTAAAGCCCCCCCAAGTCCAGACTGAAAAACAAAAGGCAGCTCTCGCGCCTGGAACCCTCCCCTACTAGATTTACGGTCTGTGGATACAATTGTCACCTTTAAGAAGCAACCAATGACCCTTTGTCTACACTTGCTTTTGTTTTGATATTTAATTTTTCACTTCATTTTCGTCTTGCTTTTGTTGTTTGTCGCCGCGTCTTCTGCTTTGCTTCCCTATTCCTGTGCGAGGGCACTCCGTGGCATTTGTTCTGGCTTTATAAATAAACTTGTTGTTTTTATGATGAATCAATGGAGGAGAAGGGGCTTTGGAGAAATGTCAGAAATGCTCCTTTATGCGTCCCGAAGAGGCGTGTAGGTGTGCCGCTTGATTGACAAGCGGCTGACTTTGCTGCCGGAGCCTGCCGGCGTTACACCGTCCAGAACAAAGCAAAGCCAGCTGGGTAAATAAACTGGTATATGTCCCATGAATAGGCGGCGTTTTTTTTTTTTGTTTTTTTTTTGCTAGCAGCCATTTTTAAAGAGTGACGAGCGCGCCAGCATCTATGGGGAGCGCGGCGACACGAGCAGGTGCGCTCGCATGCTGTCGGCGAAGCTTACGCAAGCGGTTTCGTTTTCCCCCGGGGGAGCGTTTGCTTTGGCGGCTCGTCCGGCGACTGCAGGACAGCGCGCCGCCGCCGCCGCCGCTCGCGCTCGCGCTCGCTAGGTAAGACGGCGACTTCAGCGGGAGGGCTGGCGTCGTGTAGCAGCTGCTGTTTGGCTCAGGAGTGTTGAGCATCCGAATTGTGAGGCATTTGTGAGTGAGCCGGGACAGGCGGGACGCGGCGCAGCGCTGGGAAGGGATCTGATTGGACCTGACAGCGCCCCCGACGGGGTGCGGCGGCGATGGCGGCACCCATGAATTCACTTTGGTCAAATGATTAAATTCCAGTAAACTAGCGTCACGTGTTAGGGAGAAACACGCAAAATAGTGCTAATGCTAGAGAGCTAACTATAGTCCCATGCCGCTAAAGTTTGACAGGATGGTTCTAGCTTCTGTGAAGCACACACAGGCAGAAAAATGTTTTTTTCTGTCGGCTCACAATATGGCGGTGGACGGGACCTGAAGAGGTAAACAAGGGAATTATCATTTTAGGGAGACATTCACATAAGGTCTCCAGCTATGGAAGCAAATAAGGTTTGTCGAATCAAATTAACCTCCTGAGAATGGCCTTGGCGTGCGTCATGAATATTCACACGACATTTAGTTATGATATCGTAGCCTTTCAACCATAAACCACAGCTGATTAACCCCCCCACACACACACACACCCTCCCGATCATCGGCCTTACAGTCTCTTTGGCGACTTGGTGAACCGAAAATTGCTGAGGTGTGAAAAACTGTTTGTTTGTTTTCAGATTTTTAAACCGGATAGGCGAGTTAGAGAGCACATCAGTGTGTACACCGAAAAAAAAAAAAAAGGTAGTTTAGTTTCAGTTTCATGTCGAGTCGTGGGTGGGAAGGTCTTTTTTTGAGCGGCCTCCCGCTGAGAACTTAACGCAGCCGCTCACAGGAGCAAGACTCAAATCAAGTTAAGGCCGTTTTAGTGATGCCAGTGAAATTCAATCAAGTCCGCCGCGAGTAACGAGAAAACCTGGCCACAATAAAACAGGGTTCTCCTCTGTTTTTTGTTTTGTTTTTTGTTTTGTTTTGGAGATGGAGTGGGGTTTTAATTGCCCAGAAAATGTATTTGTTCTGCATTTGCGATCACAAAACAACTCTGCACACTTGTGGCTTTATTTAATACCAGGACACATGATCCAAAAAAAAAAAAAAAAAAGACCCTCTCCTCAGCATTACTGCCTCACATAAAATGCTTAGATTACTAAGGGAGTTTGTAATTCTATTCCAGCTTTTTATTTTCATCTAGGCATTTACAGATAATTGATTCAGCGTCTCCCAGGGAAACAGACCTTTTAGATTTAGTAATTGCAGGAGGGTCATAAAGATCACATCTTTATGGCACCGGAGAGTCTAAAAGCGATACAGATCATTGTTGCGGGAAAAAAAAAGCAGAAAAACAATATATCTTATACTGCTGAGAAAATGCTTTTCGAGTAAAATAAATAAAGGAACTTAATACTATTTATAAAGTTAAGAGATTCTGGTGGGACACTGTTTGAGTAGGAAATAAATCTAATAGCATAAATAAATCAAGTCTCACTAGATTTGCTGGGGTTTTTTTTTTTGCCTCAATGGAGTCTCATATCATGAAAAAGGTAAAGAGGATGGGGCATATGTATTGAATCATATGACGTGGCGTTTTTGGCAGATGTTTTGCACTTTTCTTGCAGAGGATGCTACTTGAAAACGACTGTTGGTGTTTATGAGCGGCCTTTCAGGACGTTGGGTGGCACTAGTTTTCTCGCTGGGCCCTCTCGAGCAGCACTTGCTCCCCCCCCACCCCCCTAAACGCGCTTTTAAAACCCTTCATGGCGGTCTTCTACTCATTCTCTGAGAGCAAACCATGAGGTTTGGACCGCGCCAGGCGACGGCCCAGCCAGACGATCGGGGGGGTGGTCTGCTCTCGGGCGGCGCTGCTCTGTGCGGTCATTGACCGGCATAAATTTAAAAAAAAAAACAAAAACAAACAAAAAAACCCCCAGTAAAAGTCACACTTTTCTTTGGAAGAGCGGCGCTGAGACTCCAACCGGAGCCATTTGCTTACGGCGCCAAACAGCAAGGGGACGCGGAGCTTTCCGAAGCACCAAGGCACCCCTGAGCGTTTCATATCACAGGCTGAGACGCCGATGAAATGAAGTGAACCCATCGAAGGCATACATCTAACGGTGCGAGAGAAATGTTGTATATCTCTCAGAGCCCTTTGGTGAAGTTATATTCTCCTTAATGTGCTCCCCAAAGACCCCCTGCAGGAAGGTGCCCCCCCCCCCCGCAGGTTTCATTAAGCGAGCTAAATTAATAAAGCCGCTTTGTTTGCTCGCAGATTTAAAGTGGGAACAAACGCGGCGGTGCGATGGAGCGTTGCGCTGCGCTGCTGTGTGGAGTGTCCGACACGCGCGCGGCGGGCGGACCTGAGATGCGCGCGGAGCCGCCCCTGATGTAGAGGGGCGGGGCCTGGAAGGCGTAGATGACGTCGTTCTCAGCGATGCTGGTTAGATCCTCCTCATCGAAGAAGGAGCGCTGGAACCCCGTGCAGTAAACCTCCGTCAGGATCACCTGGAGACCGGCACACACACACACAAACACACACACATAGAGTCTCTTTTAATACAGCGCCACTATGCTACATATCTTCTAACACTGCGAGATGGAACACCGACCTTTGAACTGTTAATCGCACCAATCTCAGACCGAGTGTAATGAAATGTATTGAGAAACTCTGATCCAGTGTTTTGGAGCGGATGAGCGCGCCCAAGTGTGACCTGCCCTGGTACATTAGCTTAAAGGGACAGTTCACTTAAAAAAAAAAAAAAAACGAGAATTCCCTCAGTGAATTTTTTTAACATAGTGTCAGGGGTCAAAACGGCGTTGTGGCTAAACCCAAGGCAACTGAAGTAAATGGTGACCACGACAAAGAAAAAACAACAACCCATAATACGGCTCCTGAGGGGGGTCATCCAAGTGTCTGTAAGCTACGACGTTCACGTTTGCCGCAAAAACATCACTTGCGTTATGTTGCTAGCTATATTCCCAGCCTTTATGACACGTTCACAGTTTATATCTGTGGCGTATTCACGATATTTGACGGAGGGCTCCGCGTTTGCTCCAGCTGAAAGGGATTTTGGCTGTCTGGAGCTCATACTCCCAAAAACATTTTGTGGACTGAAAGCCGCTCACGCTGACCCTCCGGCGGCATAGCGCTGAGCAGATAATGAGCGAATTTTCATTTTTTTGGGTGGAAAAAAAAAAAAACAAGGAAAAAAAAACAACCTTTGAGGTTGGAACATTTAAGAATAGTGAGGAGGAGGCCCGACTCCTCCGGGCTTGGTCACCTGGTCCGGAGAAATCTTCCCCTCGTCGGCCACCATCCTCCTCAGGCAGGCCACCGAGCCGAACAGCGGCACCGCCAGCCCAACTCGCAGGTACCTCTGTCCTTTGGTGCTGAACACCAGGGTCACACACAGCAGCCTGCAAGACGTGAAAACACACACACACACACACACACACACACACACACACACACACACACACACACACACACGATCAGGGACGGCGAGGACGAGCTGCAGCCTCTCGTTTGCGCCCCGTGATATTTCCGCTGCAGCCGCCTCCATGGCCGGGGAGGGACAAAAGAAGACTTTCATGAATAAATCAATACATTTTAACATTAATAATAGATCATTAGGGCCTGGTTTTATGTGTGCCAAATAATGGAATCTCTGTTGCATTTTTAAAGCAGGGAGCACTTGGCTCTGACCTCTCCAGAGGCGGCGTTGACACGAGCAGGGTGCTGGGACTCCGTGGCGTCTCTACATAACAGCGCACTGGGGAGATAAGGACCGGCGAGGCACCTGTGGCAGCAGCTGGAGGCCTGCAAGCATGGCCGGTGCTGGGGTCGACATGTACCACATGGTAATTTTCATGAACCTGTTGATTTTTTGTTGTTTGGCCTATAACGTGTTGGAAAAACGTCAATCATCGATTTCCCAAAGTCAAAATCAACCATCGAACGCATTTTTTTTCTTTTCAACCTTGCTGTTATAGCGTAGCAAAGAAACCAGAAAATATTCGGATTCACGGAGCTGAAATCAGAGAACTTTGACAACCCCGTTGTTCAATGAAAATAGGTGGCCATTAATTTAACTGCCATTAATCCAGTGGCCAACTGTGTTCCTTACAAAACGTGTGAATATGTCTGGACGGAAGCTGAAAACTGCCCAAATCACTGCTAAAGAGGGAAACAACGTGGTCCAATAAACCGCGAAATGCCCTCTAAAATTCATGCATAGGGACACAGCCAGAAAGAAGATTCTTAAAAAGTGCAGACAGTTGCTTAGGAGCCGAATTGCCATCTGATGTCTATCAAAGAAGAAGAAAAAGAACGACGACGACTAATAACCGCAGCGCTAAACCCAAGTTATCACAAAGGCGAGCATGACCGATTCCTTGCAGGGGAATTGAGCCGCAGCAAATGCAAAATAAAGCCCGAAACGAAGATGTAAACAGGAATATGGGAAGAGGCTTGAAGAGACGGGCCGTCACGATCTCCACATTTTAGTGGATACTTGTCGTAAAATGCAACCGCGACTGGCTGTCCCTCCGACGGCGGTGGAATAGCCGCGACAGGCCGAACTGAGAGGAGGAAGGGGGTGGCGGGGGGGTAATAAAAGGAGAGGCGGATGAGCACTGACGGCGCGGTATTTCTTGCGATAAAGCATAAAAAAAAAACTAAAAAAAAAACGGCAACGCCGCCAAAGCAGTAACCTTCTGTCCCGGCGCGGCCGGAGTGCTCCTGCGCAGCGGGTGCGCGACGGAGCGGCAGCGGAACAGCAGAGGATGTCATGGCGGACTTGAGTTTGTCACAGGTGAGGACAGAGAACACACACACGAACACACACACACACACACACACAGCAGCAGGACAGGCAACTCAGGACGACCGCAGCCTCCAGCCTGCTTCTCTGGATTTGCATTCTGGCTGCTTTTCTATGGACGTTTTTTTTTTTTTTTTTTTCTCGCTGTGAAGCAGGAATCACTTCATTGTTCTCGCCGGGGCTAAACTTAGAAAGGGAGGCTCCCAATAGTCTGCTGGTTCACAAGCATGTTCAGGTTTGGCTCTGGGGGGGGGTGGGATCTCCCTTATTTATCCGCCCAATGCACAAATGAGACGTCACGCAGCGTTGGAAAATGGCACGGAGAGAAGGGAGCGAGGGAGAGTGGGCGAGCTCCAGGACTAAACAAAAGACAGGCTGGAGCTCTGTGTTTCACCCAGTTTAACGGACTGAAGAAGAAAGCGTAACCATCGGGCGGCGGCCTCGCGCGGATTCCACGCGCGTTAGTTACCTGGCATGCCGGACTTGTTTATTTTGCATCCCCATTAGCCGTCACCGCGGCAGCGCCCGCTCTTCCCGGGGTCGGCAAAGCTAATAATTGCACAATGCCGCAGAGCAGCGGTTGCGAGCGAGGCAGAGGCTGGAAAGAAGACGATTAAAAAGCAGATGCCTGAAAACGAAAAAAAAAAAAAAAAAAAACCCAAAAAAACCAAACAAACAGCAAGAAAACCTAAATGAACGACAGTAAAAGCTACCACGATAACAGCATCGTTAGCAACGAGTGCCAACGCTGCGCGCTAAATGCCGGTAAAACAAACGATGATGGTCTCGTGAAAAAAAAAACCCCAGCAGACGCACATCCCATATTACACAGGCGGGTAACGGTCTCTCGGGACTGGTTGCCGGGAAGGTTCAGAATTGCCTTCGAGATTCTCTGAATGTGCTCAAAAGCGCTGCACGGCTTAGCCCCGGCACACATCAGTGACCTGCCGACCCCTTACATCACTGACCAGCCGTCTCACGCCAGCCAACCAGAACCTCTTGCTTATTCAATTATGCTAATCTGAAAACCAAAGGCTGTTTTTTTTTTTTTTATTTCATTTTTTTTTTCCCTCTTTCGTATGTGTGTGCCAGAATTTCCCTGGTTAGTTTTGCTTGAGTGCCAGATTACGTCAGGCATGCCAAGTCCGGGGGCCAAAACGTCTTGAGCTTTATTTTTTTATTTTTATTTTTTTTCCCAGCAGACCAGTAAATGTTGCAACAGCAGCGGTGGCCGGCCGGCGGTTGGGTGGCTGGGCGAGCTGGCGCCGTCTACTCATTGTCATGGAGAGCGTGCGGTATATGCGAAAGGTCGCGTGTGCGGTGCGGGCGGAGGTCAAACTAAAGCCACACACGCTTTATTTCGTGTTGCAACAAGTGCGTTTGGACGGTCGGCCACTAAACGGCTGCTTGTGTGCACTTCTCCAATGTTTTGCTCCGCACGGACTCTCGGCTGTAGGATTTTCCTTTTTGAAATTTGTTTCTCATATCAGTCATAACGTCACGACCACCTAATATTCCAAATTCCAAATTGGAAACTATAGCTGTATAGTGTATATAGCTATGATAAGCTAGCCTCTTAAATGGTCAATGAAATGAAAAATAGCTTACATTTAGCACCTAACTTACTAGCTAGCTAGCTAGCTACTGGGTGAATAGATTTGTATTTAATTTTTGCAAGTTAAACAGCAATACCTTTATAGATCAAATATATTTACCCCATAATGTTATAAAAAAAATTTTACTTGACTTTATATAATCAGCAGGCTCAACTGTGTGGCTTCTAGAGTCTTGTGCTTTGGGCTCAAAAGTGTGGCCTCCAGGGTTTAAGCAATCATCTGTGCATGTGATGGAGGCGTGCACGGTGCACGCAGGGGGCGTGGCCTCAATAGCCCTGCAGGAAGCG
>CAAKHG010047928.1:0-12493 GCA_901007715.1 Dactylopterus volitans
GATACGTGTGTTGTTGTTGTTGTTTTCTTTCCCCCAGCTGCGCAGCCGTCGCTGCGCAGGTTCGCGTCGGCGCCGCCGAGCGCGGACGTGAGCTACGAGGAGCTGAAGCGGCTGCTGGCCGGGCGGAAGGCGGTGGTCATCGACGTGAGGGAGCCCTGGGAGCTCCGGGAGTACGGCTCCATCCCCGGCGCCATCAACGTGCCCCGTCAGTGCTCCTCCGCACGGTGTCGGCGCTCGGTCGAGGCCGATATCATATCGGCGTCGGTGCTTTTCAGTCGCACGCGGGACAGAATTTTAAACGCGATTTGCCGAAATTGTTTGGTTCATTAATTTTGAAAGAAACATCGAAAATGCAATTAAATGAGCGTAAACAGTGAATGGAATTGGGGCAAGAGTCAAAACTTGATGCTCAAAAAGTGGCCCAGCAGAGCCGATAGCACACATTTATCACATCACCGCAAATATGCCCTTGTAAAATTATGCTGTTTTTTTTGTTGTTGTTTTTTTAAGTTTCAAAAAGTGGGGAAACAAACTGAGACTTTTCCGTCATGTCCTAAAAAAAGCTGAACATTTTGTTATTTGAATGCTTTCTGTCGTTTAAAGTCTGCAGAAATATCTGGAAAGCATAACGCCTTAAAATTTGCTAAGATTATATAAAAAATGTGAATTTACGCAGAAATCTGCTTAAAAATGAAACACAAACGCACAAATTGTTGCCAAACCAAAAACCCAAACTTCTATTTGGCCCATTATTAATAATAAAAAACCTGCAGAACTAATGATTTCCCCATAATCCTCAGCTCTGCTTTGTGTTTTGCACCAAATTCATGTAATGAACAACGATCTGTAATATTAACATTCATTTACGGGATGAAAGTTGTTCGTCAAATGTCCAGATAAGATAGTGGGTTGCTGGTAAATGTGAAATCTACCGTTGTTGTGAACTCAGGATGAGATGTTTTGAGATGAAATACAAACATGTAGCTGCAGCATAGACGAGAGAAGAAGATTCAACTTAGTTCATCCTCAGTAGGAGAATAATCGGCAATATCGGTAATTGATCCGCCCGCTGCTGCTCTTTACCTGGTGTTCATAGGAACCTGACGCGTCATCAGCTGACCCGTGTTTTTTAACGCCTGAAAATCTGTAAGCGGAGCTGGCGTCCTTGTCGGCTGACGTTCCTTATATGGTCATGCAGTGGCGCAGGTGAACAAGGCCCTCCAGCTGGACGCGGAGGAGTTCAAGGAGAAGTACGGCGGTGAGATGCCCCGGCAGACGGACAGCATCGTCTTCACCTGCCTGGCGGGAGTCCGCAGCAAGACGGCGCTCGACGCGGCCGCCTCGCTGGGATACAAAGAGTGAGACCCGCTTTCCAGAAACGGTCTGTTAGCGTACACCCACCAGCCATTACATTACGACCACCTGCATGTCCACCATAGAGTATAATACAACAGCCCTGCCATCAGTTCTCCCTTCAGGAGGAGTTTTATGTTGGATTGTGATTGAATGTGTGTGAGAGAGGTGTTGACATGTTTGAATGATTGTTATTGGGACTGTAGTTTGTGACGCTGTTGGACTGTACTGGGTTACACTGAGAGGGGTCCCTAATATTTTGGTCATCCCACTCATATGCATTAGGGTGTCATTTTTATGTGTAAATATACACATATTATACATATCAACTTTATCAACCGATTTATATTTTCTTAATGTGCAAATATTGACCAATTACCTTATCTGTAAATAATAAATATTCCCACATACTTAGACGCAGTTCATGCATACACCGATGAGCCATAACATTGAGGTTCATCAGAGGCGTCCCTAATATTTTGGTCATCCCACGTACAGGCTTTGGGGCGACCAAAATAAGGGAGGATGTCAAAACATCTGATATGCCTCTGATGAACTTTAATGTTATGGGTCATTTACAGAGGATTAGATGATTGGTCAATATATGCATGTTAAGATCATGTAATTGGTTGATGAAGTATACTAAATTATAAATATTTTTTACAAGCTACAGAAAACTGACTTCTATGTGTAGGTAAAATAAGTAGCAATTATTTAGAATTTGATGTATCGGTAGTTGTATTTTTAAGTATATATTTACACATAAAAATGACACTCTAGTGCATATGAGTGGGGTGACCAAAATATTAGGGACCCCTCTCAGTGTAACCCAGTACAGTCCAGCAGCGTCACAAACTACAGTCCCAATAACAATCATTCAAACTTGTCAACACCTCTCTCACACACATTCAATCACAATCCAACATGAAACTCCTCCTGAAGGGAGAACTGATCGCAGGGCTGTTGTATTATACTCTATGGTGAACATGCAGGTGGTCGTAATGTTATGGCTGATATTTTCATCGCAGCCTTCACCTGATTGACGTATCGAGCTGGAAATATGTCAACACATCCACACAGTTTAACGCATTTCTTTTTTACGGCCCGCTGGAGAACGCCGCCGCCCCCCCAGACCTAAAATGAACAGTCACTTAGTTTATATCACAAGTAAATAATGCATTAAATTTGATTATCGATCCACGTCTGTCTGTGCCTCTCACGCTCTCCCTCTTTCTCCGCATCTCAGAGTTCAGAATTACGCGGGCGGCTGGCAAGACTGGGTCAAACACGAGCCGCTGAAGTGATCCAGAGACGAGGAGCCCCCCTCCACCTCCGGAAGCGACGGAAATGTGTAGCAGCCAATCACGTGAAGGGTTTTTTTTTATGAAATGTGAATCAACCGACAGCATCCTCCTCATCAGTGAATCCCAAAGACCTTCTCAGATTCTAAGGGCTCGACCCGTCTGGGCTCAGAAATATTAACGAAGCCTTTGCAACCTCTTAACATTTTAACAAATGGCTGATCTGAACCTTAAAGGGATAGTTCACCCCAAAAAAAAATGCCTCGCTGTGAATGTCAGTCATGGAGGCTCGGACGGCGCCGCAGCAGCACCACAGACGCATCTTATGCTTTTTATTTATTGATTTTTATTTTTATTTCTTTTGAATAAATGGTCTCCATTCACTTAAACTGAGTTGGATTTGGCTGCAGCAGTGTTAAACCCCTCCCAAAGTTTTTTTATTTTTTCCCCACCCCCCTCATCCCTCCCTCCACCTCCATCGACATAGTGGTGAGTACATAACGAGTGAATGTTCATTTTTGGGTGAACTGTCCCTTTAGAATATTAATATATATATATATATGACACACAGAAAATGTCGAGTGTTTTTTTTTTTGTATCCAGATTAATCTATGCAAGCCATTATAATAACCGAGTGATGGTGATGTCTTCATTTGAATAATATGAGTGGCTCGACGCGTCAAGTAGCTGTATGAAATATGTAAATATTCAATAAGTGCAGCAGTCGATTGTGCGATTGTGGCCAACTTCATCCGGTGGAATAAAATCATAGTTTTGATTTATGATAATTGGTGATTTTTTTTCCCTCCCTCAGTTCCAGCAGAAGTTGTTTTTTTTTTTTTTTTTAAAGAAATGAGAAGATATTTATATGGATAGTGATAAACGGCAGGATGATCCATGACACTCTAATATCTTTTGTGTCTTTGCCACCAACCCTACATGGAACATTAATAAGTCCCTTCATCGTCTATGATGATTAATGAGTTACTTTTTTTAAATTAACCGCCCTGCATTTTCCCCTCAACCGTACCTCCACTGCAGCTGTGGACCTTGTTCCCACATTAACCTCCCCACTCACAGTCCAATCAGAATTCACCAATAATAGCATCACACTCTTGTCAGCTCAATCAAAAAAAATTTATTATGACTTGGAAGTTTTTTTTCTTCTTTTTTTGTACCGATGCAGCTCGTCATAGTGAATGAAACTAACCCCTCAGTGGTGTTAATTATTTTCCACCTGCGCTGCAAAAATCATTCCACGATGATGCGCCTCCAGACCCAAATGATCCCGTGTGCTCATGTAATAAAATCTTTGCATAATTACCTTTCAAATTCAACAAGGCGCATCTCATCGGGAGCATAAACACACATGAGCCAAAATGGCAGGCGGGGGCACTGAGCTAGCGCTGCAACTAATAGTTAATTACTAATTGTTTATCATTTTCTCGACTAATTAATTGTTTATCAAATGTAAGAAAATGGTCACGTTTAAGCTGCAATTAGAAAAATGCCAGCAGGAGTCACAGGAATAAGAAAAATCAGATACATGTATTTACATGTATGTACTATCTATGTATGTATATACTACTATAAATGTATGTATATGCACTTTCTTTTTTAACATTTGAATATTTTTGAATTATTTTCATTTTTGCTCAGCCTGCTGTAAAATAATTTTCCTCAAGAGGACCAATAAAGTCCGTCTCCATTCTAGGAAAAATAGACATACGGCTTTTGTACCGAAAGCAGTGAAAAGAACGTCAAAACACACACAGGCTAAAACTGGGCTGGCGTGTTCTAACCTGTGCGTAAATGATGGAACTGTACATTTCTCTTTATTCCTAACCCTCATGTTCTATCTGGGAACCCTGGGCCCTGCTGAAAAGCTCAAAAAGCAGACCGCAGTTATCTTGGTACCTCATGACATTTCATACTTTCTTATACTTGATGAACTGCTGCGCGTTGATCGGACTGTTCTACACCGCGGAGCACCTCTCTAATCCAGAACAAGCATATTTGGGTTGCGTGATGAAGGCATTTTCGGTGCTGTTGCAGCTGTGCAGTTCTACCGAACGTTCAAGCACAGTTACGAGGGATCAACGGATGCACGAATCGCGTGAAGTAAAGCCGTCAGTCACACAGAGAAGTTCCGTCTTTGCGCACGTCTGCGCTTTGGCATCGCAGCCAAGCTTCATGACGCCGTCGTCAAAGCCGAGTCAAAGCCAGCACACGCGCGGCGTCAGCTCGATGACCTCACATGGGCCGTATTCCATGGGTGCACCACCCGCAAAGGACTCGGGCTGGGTACCCTTCACTTGAGTGCCCAAGAGTCCATTCTTCTAAACTTAGCCCTGGAGTCTCTTTTGGTCTAATTAACCCCAAACAAATTAATGTAGGACAACCTCCTGCAATTAATCAGTATGGGTATAATATATGACAACTGACAGCAGTTAACCCCAAATATGGGTATAATGTAGGGTAACTGACGGCAATGAACCCCTAACATGGGTACAATGTAGGACAACCTAGTGCAATTAATTACTCTGCATTTAACTACTAATACGGGTACAATATAGGATAAGTTACTGCAGTTAACCCCAAACATGGGTATAATGCAGAACAATCTACTGCAATTAACTAAGAATATGGGTCTAATGTAGGGTAACTGACAGCAATTAACCCCAAACATGGGTACAATGTAGGACAACCTACTGCAATTAATTACTCTGCAATTAACTACTAATATGGGTACAATATAGGACAAGTTACTGCAATCAACCCTAAACATGGGTAAAACTGTTGGACAACCAACTGCAATTAAACCCCAAATGTGGGTATAATGTAGGATGACCAAGTGCAACCAACCCCACACATGGATACAATAATATAGGATAACTGACAGCAATTAACCCCAAACATGGGTATAATGTAGGACAACCAACTGCAATTAACTACCAACATGGGTATAATGTAGGATAACTGACAGCAGTTAACCCAAAACATTGGTATAATGTAGGACAACCTACTGCAATTAATTACTCTGCAATTTACTTATGTGGGTACAATATAGGATAAGTTACTGCAAATAACCCTAAACATCGGTAAACTGTAGGACAAGCAGCTGAAATTAAACCCCAAATGTGGGTATAATGTAGGATGACCAAGTGCAAACAACCCCAAACATGGGTACAACCTGGTGTAGCCTACTGCAATTAACCCCAAACCTGGGCATAATGTAGGGTACCTGACAGCAGTCGACCCCAAACATGGGTATAATGTAGGGTACCTGACAGCAGTCGACCCCAAACATGGGTATAATGTAGGGTACCTGACAGCAGTCGACCCCAAACATGGGTATAATGTAGGACAACCTCCTGCACACATTTTTTGTCACTAAAAATGTAATTTTTGCTGAGGGGAGGGGGGACGTCTCCGCATGTCTTCATCAAGTCCAGTTCATGTTGGGAAGAGTTGACTTTTACTGGGGTTTTTAAGAGGCCAGGGGCGTTTTGGAGGGTGTGTGGGGGGGGGTTGGGGGGTGGGGGAGGCATCTATCTCGGCATCTGTGTGGTCTGATGAAGACGTATCCCGGAGGATCCCACCTCCTCCCAAACGCTGCTCCAAAGATGTGTGAGCTAAGTGGGGGGAAAATAAAAAATAAAAGAAAATAGATGCTCAGTTCAACCACACATACTTAAAAATCCAATAAAAGCGATGTTCATGTCGGGCCTTCAACGGGGTTTAGCTTGTGTGTATGAGGCAGGTTATTAAATATGTGTGAGGGGGTATTTTGTTTTGTCTTTTATTATCTAGCTAATTGCTTTTCCATGATTAGGACAGTGCCCCGTCTGCTGACCTTTGACCCACGGACCCCTTGTAGGTGCCAGCGCCAAATCGCCTTGAAGAGGCCTGAGCAATGTTTTCCCTTCTATCACATTACTGTGCCATGTCGACCGTAAACTCCAGACTACGCCCCCGCCCCCCTCCTGTCCTTCTATCTCCTCCTTTTCCCGCAGAAGCAGTTAATTCCATTTCCTTTTTTCTGGGTTTTTTTTTTTTTTTTTTTTTAATACGCTGAAAACAGACCAGACTAATAAGTACTAATTTATGTCAAGTCTTGCCAGGGCTCTTTGTTCCTCTGCAAGCCCTCATCAGGTCACCCTCCAGCTTCTGCTTGGCATTCAATTAAAGTCCCTCGTCCCATCAGAGCTCATCACGTCAGCCCGGCATCGACTGCTGCTGGGACTGGCCAGACCCTGCCTGCTCCGGCTGCCTGCTCCGGCTGCCTGCCTGCCCGCCTGCCTGCCTGCCCGCCCGCCTGCCTGCCTGCTCCAGCTGCCTGCCTGCAACTCACCCAGGCGACGCTGCAGCAGAACCAATCATGGTAAGGATACACCGCTGCATACGGAGGACTCGGCACCACCGAGGCCTCCGTTGCATCCCGGCACTGCGCCCCACAAGCTGCCGACAGACATCTAAGCGGCGGCGCCAAGCCTCTTTGCTGGTGCGGCGGTTCAAGATTCCACAGGTGTCGGCTCATGGTGGTCGTGGACGGAGCGGGGAGGGACCGGGGTGGGCGGGAGGTCAGGGGTGTAAAACCTGAAAGCGGGTTGGGGGGTTGAGGCTTGGGCACAGTGTTGGTTCCATTAGTCCTTTTCCCACGAAGCAGTATGGTAGGGTCGTGGATGGTCCCGAAGAAACCATACCATTCCGACTTTGGTAACCCCTCAGCTGGGGTACCTATCACGCTGGTCCCGTACCTAAAGGGTGGGGCTAGACACGCTGCGGTCGCTGATTGGTCTCACAGATCGAGGCATGAGAGCGGAAATAAATCGCAAGCATGCCAAGTTTAAATATATCATCGGTTTCCCAAGTGGAGATTCCAGGCTTTTTTATTTGTCTATGGAAAATGGCAGTAATGCAGAGGGAGGGAAGGAGGAGCTACAGCGGGAGACGGACGGAGCGGCGAGGAACCGGAAGCTGGTCTACAGAGGGCCTCCAGGGAAGGGCCGAGCAATGAAGGACCGAAAGCTAAAAAGCTCCGCAGTGACTATCGTCGTCTTAAAGACCACAACAGCCGAAGTGGTGCGGACAGGAACACCTGGAGATGGTTCCACATGATGACCCACCCGGAATAAGCCCCGCCTACCGGCGGTGGAAACGCAAACTCGATTCAGGGAGAGGACATTGTCCCGCCGCCGTCTCTTTGAGGACAGCAGCAGCAGCTCGTCCTGCCAAGTCAGGGTGTCCAGCAAACCCCCAACCAGGACGCAGCCCCGTCACGTGTCCGCCGGCGAGGCCCGGCGGGGCTCTGGGGGCACGCGCGTGGAGTCCGTGGGACGCAGGACCGGCTGGGCCGCACGCAGGTCTCGGGACGGTCGGGCGCAGGGCAAGTGTGTCATGGACGGACGTGGGGCTGAGAGTTGAGAGACGGGTCAAGAGGGCGGCACAGTCACGGAGCTGCCCCGCAGATTTTATGCCTAATTAAAACAAGAAAAGACAAGATTAAAACTGCAGGGGTTTGTGGGTTGTTGGTTTTTTTTGTTAGGTTTTTTTTTTTTTTTGTGCTCGACAACATCGAGTCATAACGCCGCGGCTCCATATTTGACGCTCGAGGCTCCTCTATCAACATGTATCTGCATGTGTCGGCGGCCTGGCGGGGCAACCTGCCATCGATCTGGACGAGGCCGCAGCACCAGGAATTCCTCAACACCCGAGCCGCGGGCGAGTTTCCGCAAATCTTCAAATTCGCCCTCCGTTTAAGCCTCTGTGATCGCCGAGGCCGCAGGCGCCACGCTTTCGGGCGGTCCGTCCCGTGCCAAATTCGAAGGGAAGTCCTCCAACCGAAGGACGGAACCGACCCCATTTCCGTGGTCAAAGGGTCAGAATTATTGTGACATCGCAGAGCACCTATCTGGGCGTAAGTCATCCGCTGACTACGGCAACATTTTAGACTAAACGCCCGATGGGGTGAAATGATGAAGCGGTGACGGGTTTTTTTCTACCCTTGATGCATTCAAGACATTCGGAGTCTCGGCTGCGTGAATGCGGCTGCCTCCCGACTGGCTGGCGGAGGAAAACGGCCGTGAGCCGCTACCTCCGGCTCAGTGTCTGCCATCAATACGTGAATATATTTGTCAGGCCAAGCTACACATTCTTTTTAATTTTTTTTTTTTTTATTCTTCCTTTTGTGAGCACAAGGACAGAAAGCCTGGTGTCTGGATCAGGCCCGTTTGAAATTTCACACCGGGGATCGTCCTGCGCTCACGGGGTTCAGTCGCTTGGGCGGCAGAACAAACTGGTCAGAGGGAGGGGCCCGAGGTCCACCCGGAACCGGTTCCAGAAGCCAGCGGGCCTGCGCCCCCTATGTGACGAGAGTCCGGCGGGTGAGGAAGCATCCGAGTCACACGTACCACCCTCTTTCTCTTTCTCCTTTCATATTTCAGTCGCCCGGCGGAGCGTGAAGACTGAATTTCTTTGTTTCCGGCGAGGTTTTACACTTAACCGAGCCGCAGAGGATCCGTCCAAGCAACAAGACAAGACGTCAACTTGGTGTTTTCAAGGTTCCTCACCTGGTAACAGGCTTATTTCTGGCAGGCAAATGGAGAGGTGCCTGGGCGCATTAGAGTGTCATGGAGTGCAGCTGTCTTCAGCTATGTTTTATGCACAGATGAGATGGCTTGATTATGCGGCCGCAGACACACACGCACGCCCGCACGCGCGCACACACACGCATGCAGGGCATAAAGTTCATGCATAAAATGCAAAATAGGATGATCTACATTTTGCACACACCCTTGCACACACCTCCAAATCTAGTAGACGAGCGTATTACTTCTGGCGTCTTGGTTTTCAGGACATTTCCTTGGAGGCTGAGGAGTCCGCAGCTGCTCAACTAGCGGCGATCACTGTCAAATGCGAGGAGGCAGTTGGGCCGAGGAGGAGCGCCGAGGCTGCAGCGGAGGCCCCCGTATGCTACCTTTAATTAGCCGATATCGCTTCGTCTGATTGAGAGAATGTGTGATCTTAAACGATGGCAACATGGTGTTCCTCAGGGCGCCCTCGCGGGCGTTGCCTTGGAGGAGAAGCTGGAGCAGCTGGAAGTTGAAATTGAATTCCTGTGAAAGGGTCCATCAACAGGTGGATAATGTCATTCTGGAACAATTATAAAACCCCTCCACCCTTCCTTTTGATGATTACTAAATCACTCCTTTTTTTTTTTCCTTAGGAAATTGATGAGCTCCTGAACCAGATCTTACTCAGCTCGCCCCGCCGCTCACAAGTGCATACACGTTTAAAAAAAAAAAGCGTGAACTAAACTGCATGCGAGATTCCTGACTTTGTCCGATTCTATTCCATCACTTTTTAAGGACATGGATTCATGGCATAAAAATAAGTTTGTCCAAGATGGAAGCCAGAAGACGGCGAGGCGTGTGGACAAGGTTCCAGGCATTAGAAGGGAAATAGCAGGTGCAAGAGAAGATGCAAGTATCATCACTTGAAACGAGAGAATGATGATTAATCAAGTATGAATGGGGTATAACGATGTGGAGGTTTTCAGATCCAAAGCAAAGAACGAGACTTGTGGAGACCTTGAGGGCCTTGAGGACCAGGAATGAAGCTCTTGAAGCGAGGATCCGAGAGACGTGAGAAAAGCATGGGGCGTCACTTGGGGACCTGCAGCTACGGAGACACTCGTATGGTCCCGGGAGGCGCACCTGGTCTCAACTGCTCTCACGCATGCAAAGACAAAAAGGCCCTGCGCAACAGTCCATTCATATGGTAATCTCGCAGCTCGGTAATCCCAATGGGTTTCGGATTGAGACGCTGCACCTGTGCGAGCACCAGGATCTCCTGAACATCAAAATGGCCCCGGAGACTGAGATCACAACTCACAGGTGAACAAAAGGTAGCGTTTCACCAGGGGCTACGAACCGCGCTGGAGTAAATCCAGTCGTGGCCATGCCGTCGTTCCGCGGAGGACCTGCGGCTCGCCGTTGGCTCTGGGATGAGGCTCGGTGGAGGAGGTGGAAAGGGTGGTGGGGGCGATGGGAGGCGGTTGTGGTGCTCTGGAATCGTGGGGGGTAGCTTAGAAATGGGTGGGGGTATGAGTGGAAGAGGCGTGGGTGCAGGCGCAGGCAGTGCCGCTGGAGGAAGCGGTGCTGGAGATACTGGTGACAATGAGGGTCCTGCCGGAGGAGCAGCGGGGGCAGATGAGGGATGGGTACAGATGCTGAAGGTGCGGGTGCTGGGGGGGTCTGGGTACAGTTGCTGGAATTGTTGCTGCAGCAGCAGGTGTTGGGGGTCCGGGTATGGCTGCTGGCGGAGATGAGGGTTCTGGTTCTGAGGAAAACCCTGGAGGCGAAGGTGGCGCGGGAATCGGCACCACCCAGGGATGCGGCTCCGGTATGGCAGCCTGGGATGGAATTGGTTGGAGGTGTGGGCGGGGACATGGGGGAGTGTTAAGGTTGTGGACTTCTACGTGTGGTTCTAGGGGGCCGGGAGGGCGCAGGAAGAGATGTTGTAGGCGCTGGCGGAGACGGACCACGCGGGAGCGCATGCGCGCCATCGCCGGCGCAGCTGGTGGCGACCCAACGCCAAGAATCCCCAAGTGACCTCTTGTCACCCTTAAGCCACCGTGCCCCTCTCGAGCTTTGCGCTGGCCAAACCCCGTGTCTGGACACTGACCTTTGCCCTCTGCCCCTCAACATGAGGACCATGAATACCCCTTTTCTACAGAGGCAGACCTTTAAATATGCCTCTCAATAGCACATTGGACATGTTCCCGAGACTTTTGTTTGCCTCGCACTCCCCCTCCCTCCCCCGCTCGCTACAAATAAAGCTATCAGGACTCAATTATATTGTCTTGTTTTTGATAAATATCATCAAGAGGAGGCGCGTCTTTGCCGGACTGGCAGATCTTGGTCTCGCGCTCCTGCCATCTGCTAGCTAAGAAAAGAGGGGGGAAAGGGAAGGGCCGACGAGAGCGAGCGAGCGAGGGAGGAGGAGGACGGAGTCACCTGAGGGTGGAGAGGCGCGCCTGACACTTTCTGGAGGGCCGAGGGAATCCTTCAGTCAGATCGCGTCCCGCAGCGGGGCGACGGCACACAGCCGTTTCCTGTCCTCATTCCATCCACATCCACACCTTCTCCTCCCGCCGCTGATTGGGAGCGATCGGATCTGGCCAGCAGATGCCAAACACGCTCAGCGTCCCGCTCGGGGGGCCCGGAGCAGAGGCATGCAAGGCGGCCACGCCTCCCGCCGCCACGCCGCCGCCATGCCGCCGCCATGCCGCCGCCACGCAGATCCCACGAGGACCAGCGTGATTACGGCATCACGCTGCCATTTCTGCCAGAATAGGACAATGTGACTAAACTCAAGAATGAAAAATCACTTTTTTTCATAAGGAAAATCCTTTTTCATTATAGCCCCCCACTTTAGATTCAGATGGATAAGTAAAAAAAAAAAAAGGTAAATGTTTCTTGCGCCATAAGATTTTTAAGGACATTTGCTGGAGATTTTTGATGTTGCATGTTATCAGATTTCAAAAATGACCTGCAAAACAGGAATATTACACTTGCCAAAATTAAAAAAAAATACAGAATTGAGGCTTTTACATAATAATAAAACAAAAATAATCTAATATAAATGAACCGACTGACCTGCCTCAAACTGCAGCACATTAAAGAAATAAACTGCCATTGCTGCATCTGTTATGAACATATCTACACCCCCACCACCACCGCCCCCACCTCATGTTAAAGATCATCAATATTTCTGCCGGACATCATTTCCACAAGCTCAACCCATCCGAACATGCGGGAGGGGGGGGGGGGGGG
>CAAKHG010047929.1:0-20992 GCA_901007715.1 Dactylopterus volitans
GTAGTCAGGGGTGTAGATGACAGTAGAGGACAGTAGAGGACAGTAGAGGACAGTAGACGACAGTAGAGGACAGTAGAGGACGGCGGTCAGGGATTAGGGAGGGTCCCATTGAAGGGGGAGGGGCTCGTCAGCGTCACCTTGGGGTAATCCAGGGTAAAGAAGGTCTCCAGGTTGGAGATCAGGTTGGGGTCGATGCCCTTCAGCGGCTTCAGCAGCGAGACTCCTGCCGGCTGCCTGACCTCTGACCTCTTCTTGTGAAGGTGAAGACGCCTGAAAGAGTCAAAACCAGCAGATCATCAGCAACAGAACCAGGAAAACATCAAGCTCTCAGACAGCCTGACCATCGGAGCTCTGATGGCATCTGGCAGAGTCACAGCTGGAAGAGCTGGAGGAAGCAAACGCGGCTGCCGCAGACGCGCTCGCGGCTTCACGCTCACGGCTTCACGCTCGCGGCTTCACGCTCGCGGCTTCACGCTCTGTCCAACATTCCAGGATCACCAGTGAGACGGCTGGGCAGTGAGACGGCTGGGCAGTGAGACGGCTGAGCAGTTCCAGGAGACCTGCGGCAGCCATGGTGGCGCCGTCTGCTGCCTCCAAAGTGGTTCTTCACCAGGATTTAAACCAATCAGCTGATGGAGCAGATGACCTGTGACGTCAGCGGCTGACATGAGAGACATTCTGGCCTTTTGACCCCGTTTTCTTATGTGCTGGTGCTCTTGAGACGCGTCCGCGGAAAAAGCTCCTGCTCTCTCGCCAGAGGTCTGGTCAGGAGTCTGGTCTTCTTCCTCACGCTGCTGCAGACCTCCGAACTGGACCTTCTGCTCCCATGTCCTCCCCCCAGCTGAAGCAGCAGAGGTAACGCGGGCTTCCCCATCTTGAGCTTCAGGCTTCCATCGGGGCGGTTGACGAAGGTTCCCGCTGTTCTCCTCAGTCTCACCTGAGACGTTCCACGACCCGGTAAACGCAGCTCCGCGTCGAGGCGGGAACCAGCTCCTGAAGCTGATGGGCGAGGACTTACCGGACCGACAGTCTCAGCGGGGCGGGCTGCCCCTCACCTCCCGGCCGCCGTCACCCAACACACGGACCCGCGACGGAGGCGACGGAGCTAACCGGCTAGCGGACAGCCAGGAAACCGCCCCGCGCTCACACGCACTCTCATCCGGCCGCTTACGGCCTCAACACACCGGCGACGCACGCGGCTGCGCCCGTTAGTCTCCTTCGGCGGGACCGACGATAAAAAACGGAGCTCAAATAAGACGCAACTGCGATGTCGCCCAGCTAGCCGCCGTTAGCCTAGCCTAGCTTAGCTTAGCCTAGCCTAGCCTAGCCTAGCCTACTCAGCGAGTCACTTACACGTAGATGATGGACATGAAGTGCATCAGCCACAGCACGAAGAACAGGATGAAGCCGAACACGGCGAGTCCCTGCATGGCGAGCTCCAGCACGGCCATGGCGCTGCGCGGGGCCCGCCGGGGCAGCGGGCACCTGCCGGGCGGCCTCCGAGTCGCAGCGGCCGCGGAGCGGAGCGCGAGGTTCCGCGTTAGAGCGCGAAGAGCTCCGCCTGGTTAGAGCAAACTCAGCAGTGACTGGAGGACGGCGGCGGAGGCAGCGACGAGTCCCGGTGAAGAGCTCCGGAAGCGGGGACGCGGCGACCGGCCTCGGCCTGCTGCTGGCGGCGTCCGGCTCACGGTGCGGGACTCCGGGGTTGGACGGCCAGCAGACCGGCCCACGGTCAGCTGACGAACTTGGAGGGGGAGGGGTCCCGGGAAGGGGCCGGCGAGGCGGGGGGCGGGCGGGAGTCCGGCGGACGCAGATGTCACGGAGCAACGCCGTCAAGTCTGCTTCCGGTAAATTTCGAAATAAAAGCGTGACGTTTGTCGGCGATGAGGCAGCGGGAGGGCGCGCGGACGCTCATCAGCGGAGCTGTTATAGGGCGCGAGAAGGGGGCGGGGCTTGGAGCAGGCGGACGATCGCAAAAAGAATCCTGATAATCAGAAGGGAGGAAGCAGAAGGGTCCACGAACGGATGAGGCCTCTCGGGTGAGCGGGGAAACGTCTTCCCAAGGCCAAAACAAGTCCAGCTGCTTCGATTCAATGTCCTTGAGATAAGCATGACCTGGGTGGGTGAGAACATCCACAGGCCTAATCAGAACAACAGTAAAGGACGGGGGGCACAGTGCTGAGGACAGGCTCGCGGTGACGTCACACGGTCACGCGATGACGTCGCATGAAACGTGTCTGTTTTATTTAGTTTTTTACTTTATTACAAGAAAAACAGATTACAACAATTTAGACACTTGGTGTCTGTTTTGTAACATCGCATCCTCTGTTGAACAGCTTCGAGGGGTAAAATAAAATAACAAAACAAACAAAAAACAAACAAACAAAAAAACGGGGGTCTCACTCTGTAAGAGAAAAACGGTCCAGAAAAGTCCGACTGTTTGTCATATAATCCAAGGATTTTTTGAAAAGTTTGAGATCCTTCTTCCATCCACTGAAGTGGGGCTTCACTTTGAGGTATTTGCATCTACGTATGAAATATTTCGCAAGTGCTAGGCGTCTTTTTATTTGCTGCAGCTAGCATTAGCATTAGCCTCCGCCGGCATGGGTGACAGGCGTGGGAGGCGGGCTGTGCCAGGAAGCCCATTCACTCACTCAAGAAATATGCAGAAGCAGTTAGTCAGAAGCAGAAGCGACGCTCTTGCATCAGGACACATGACCAGCCACTGACTCTGATCATCGCCAAGTCTGATTACAACACTGCTTAATCACATTAGAGAGACACCACGACTTCTCACTGAAGAATGACGGGAATGACAAGACGTTTTTATTCCACTGTTTATTTGTGGGTGAGCCAAGAGTCAAACAGTGAATAAATATCAATAATCAATCACGTTTGTATCAATCTTCAGTGATCATAAGCAGCAGCAGTCAAACATTTGTTTGTTTCAGTGAAGAACTTCAGCCAGCTGCCGACGGATGTTGTGATGAAACAAGAGAATTTCAGCTGAAACTTCCTGGAGAGATTCTGAGGAAGTGACACAAAGCTGCGGGACAGGAAGTGACTCTCAGGTGGTTCCCCCAAACCAGAGCGGCCGCATTCACTGATTCATCCTTTTGTTTCATAGACGTCACCGTCTATTTCATCTTCTGCTGACGAGACCAGCCGCACTCGGCGTTCTCCTTCCAGCTGCTCTCCTGCGAGTCGTAAACCTCCTGCCAATCACACTGCCACAGTTACCATGACGACAGCCACCACTCAGCAACCGCGCATCTGCAGTCGGGAGAAGTGACAGGACGTTACCTTCTTCCAGATGGGCACCCTGGCCTTCAGCTCGCTGATGCAGTGCTGAATCGCCTGCTGGCCGTCATGGCGATGAGGAGATGAGATCGCCATCACCACGCTGGCCTCACCCACTTTCACCCACCTGAGGGACCATGGAGGCGGCGCACTTTCAGCTTCACACCCGACCGACAGCAGCCGGTTCATGAATGATCATCGTACTGCAGCACGACACCGTTACGCCCAGGCTCCGTTACACCCAGACTCCGTTACACCGCTAAACCAAGACTCTGTTACACCCAGGCTCCGTTACACCCAGACTCCGTTACACCGCTAAACCAAGACTCTGTTACACCCAGGCTCCGTTACACCCAGGCTCCGTTACACTGCTAAACCAAGACTCTGTTACACCCAGACTCCGTTACACCGCTAAACCAAGACTCTGTTACACCCAGGCTCCGTTACACCCAGACTCCGTTACATTGCTACGCCGAAACATGATTAGCGTTAGCCTGTAGCACGGCGTCTCACCCCAGCCGGTGGTGCACACACACATGTGTCACGGTTGGCCAGCGCACTCTGATGTCAGCACATAGCTTGGTGAACTCTGATTGGGCCATGAGCTCATAGGCCTCATACTCCAGACCAATCACCTTTCTGCCATCCAGCTCATCTTCTCGGGTCAGACCTGCACACACACGCGCGCAGACATGCACACACAGCTCAGTGACTGTAAACAGGAAGTGGATGAACAACTTACATTCTGACGCTGAAGAAATCAAATATGAACCTATAAACACTGAAACGGCGCCACAGGAAGTGCTGCTGACGGCCTCCACCACTTCCTGTACAGACAGCAAATCACAGCTCAATCTGAAGTCATCCCGCCGCTCCGTCGCCATCTTTAACAAAAAGATAAACGCTATTAATATTGATGAGGGTACAATCTTTGTTTGTATTGGAACTTTCAGTGAATAAGAAATTTTCAAGAAAAAATGGGGAATTATGAGAAAAAATCATTTAATAAAGTAAAGACTCAAAGCTATTAATCACAACATTGTCAAGTCTGTTATTGTCAATCACCACTTTGCTGTGGTACTCTTATTATTATTATCATCATGATTATTATTGAGTGATTTTTGATCAGAAATCCACCATCTGACGGCTGCTTATCCTCCGCTGAGCGGCGGCACCACGGCAACCTCGTCTCCGTCACCCAGAGTCACCACCTGGTCGCCGATGGCAACGTACTGCTGACACACCGCCAGCACCACCTGATCCTGCAGTACAGAGAGTCTGCATGCACACACACGTACGTACGCACACACACACACACACACACACACACACACACACACACATCTTCTCTAAACTGCTTTGCTAATTTCACTCAAGGTGATGAAAAAAGTTTTTCACGCTGGGACACGAGTCATCAATACGAGTATCGATCGCAGTCCTACTGGGAGGCGGAGCTCGATGGAGGCTTCGCTGGACACGCCTACCTCGGGTGTCGCTGTAGCAAAAATGTCCAAAGATCCTGGCTACTGATTGGTGTTGGCACGGCAGCGAGCTCCTCCTCCTTCACTCCGGTCAGCTCGACGCTCTTAGCGAAGTACAACACAATCACCTGAAGAAGAAGGAGAAGAAGAAGAGGAAGAGGAGGAAGGGGAGGACTGTTACCAGGAGCTGTTGCGACCAAGAAGCAGCGGCGGCGTGTTAGTGAGCTCACGCAAAACATGGCGGTTTGTCGCTATGGTTACTGATGTCGCAGACCGGAGCTGAATTCATTAAAGCCAGATCACCGGTGGCACCGTAACGGCGGCGGCCATGTCACGGGCGGCAGTGTAACGGCAGTGGCAGCCGTGTAACGGCGGCGGCGTAACGGTGGCGTAACGGCAGCCAGGACGTCCATCAGCGATTCATATCGATGGTGTTCGTTTGATTCCGGACGATCACAGCTGCTCCTCCCGTCAGTGAAGGCCGGCGGCTCCTTTGTGATTGGTCATCTGCTGCAGACTCCACCCCTTTTTGACACGCACACTCTTCATCAGACCGATAAACCAGGACGGACTTAACGAGCCCACAACCGGCTTTGTGGCCGTTTACCGGACCACGATTGGCTCACACCACTTATGATGTCATCAGCAGGTCACGGAAGAACTGGTAGGTCGGACCCATCGATGACGTCACAGCCCGACCGACCGCGTGAGGTCCGGTGGAAGCTCCAGGCGGTCCCTGACCTCCAGCCGGTCCCTGACCTCCAGCCACATGCTGCACTCAGCGGTCACGCGCTCGGTGTCACGTGTCCGCCGGCCTCGCGCTTCCCACGAGGACTCAGCTGACCGCGTGTGACGCGCAGGCGCAGATCTGAGCCCGGAAAACGGCGGATTTCAACTTTTCGTCACCGAGCCAATCAGCTGCCGGCTCGCGCGCTCTCCGTCACACCGGTCCCCGCCTTTCATCGGCGGTCACGTGACTCGGATCGATACCCGCCAGCACGCGCTCTGTAACCCGTCTGCGCGTTTCGGCTCGACGCTGCGCAGACGGCGTCAGAGACAGCGGCCTCTGACGTCACGCGTATCGCAGTGACGGCGGCGGACGGGAAAGTGACACTCACGCGCGCAGTCATGAAGAAGTCGGCGGTTTCCGGTCGTCCGAAGAAACGTTCCTCATCGAAACCGACGCTCGTTCCGCCGCGAGGACGCGCAGGGGAGCAGGACACGCCCACCGCAGACACGCCCAATGCTGCGGCCTCCGCCTCCCTCCCGACTTCCGCAGTCGGCGGTTTCAAAATAAAACTCCAGTGAAACGAACAGCCCGCATCGAAAGCGCCGTTGGACGAATGACGTCAATAAACGTCAGAATGATCGTTTGAAGATTGGTGAGGATGTTCAGGAGAAGAGAAGATGCTCCTCTCGACCTTCACACACACGCCAAAAACACCAGTCTGGAACCCGGAGTTACGGACTGAGGAAGCCGGGTCGTTGTGGACTCGGGAGTTGAGCAGGTTTCATGAGTCCGCCGTGGCGTCGTTCCTCGCTCGCTCGCCGATTCACTCACCGTCGTTCGTCGTCGTACTCTGTGACGAAGATACGGAAACGACAATTGTGTGCTGTTCCTCCGTCTCCATGGCAACCAACTCCACCAGCTTCTGTTGCGACAAATGTGACAAATTCACATGAAATCATCCGCTGAGCGTCGCTGGTGGCCAGGAAGCTTCGGAATGAGCTACGAGCTGTTTCATTCAGTTTTCAGAGAGTTCTGGGAGCAGCGTCGTCTGCGGGTGATTCCGTGAGTCCCGTCACGAGAAGGTCAAAGGTCGGGTGGTGACACTGCGGATGTTTGTTTCTTTTCTGCGTTTGAGACGTTTGGGATTGAAGCATCTTCTCCCAAACATCCACAAGAACCCTCCAACGTTCACCTCTGCAGGACCAGCAGGGGGCGTGGCCTGCCCGTTGGTCTGCGGTTTTTACAGGCTTGTTTTCATGTTTATTTTCAGCGTTTCTTTTATCTAATGTTCTTTTTACTCATTTGATTTTTTTGTTGCACTTTGCACTTTCCCGCCTCGCGGTGCCGCGGAGCTGCTGAACCACGTCCGGCTGCTGCGGCGCCGCCGCTCACTCGACCTGCAGGCTGGGGGGCCGGCCGGCGGCCGCTCACATGGACACAAAGGGGAAGAAAGAAAGAGGACAAAGTGATGCCACGGAGACCAGGCAGGACCGCACAGGACTGGGAAGCACCGGTTAGGACTGGGAAGCAACGCTCATGCCACCTTCAGAGGGTTCTAGCCCGTCTGGTGTGCTCAGCTTCGGTACTGGCTGCCCACAAGGCGGCGCTGTCCCTCTCCCCCCTGCTCTTCTCTCTCTTTACAATCGAGCCTGTCATCAATGAATGTGATATCAAACTGATCAAAGATGTCGATGACGGGACCTCAGGTGCAAACCACTGAACCTTCCAGTGACACCCAGTCTCTAACCCGCATTAAGGCCCCAGAAGAAGAACGGTGCCTAAACAGCAAGCTAGGAGTTCATGTGGCAAAAACAAAAGACGTCACATTTTGCTTAAATCCCGAGCAGCAGCGGTCCGACTCCATGGCCAAAATGGTGAGCGAGATACCCTGGAACGCTGCGTGACAGCCAACCAACCTCTGAAAACCCAGACCATGTCCTCAAAGTGCTAGGAGACTCCACCCCCTCACAGAGACCCCACCCCCTCACAGAGACTCCACCCCCTCACAGAGACTCCACCTCCTCACAGACGTGAAAGTGTCTGAAGTTTCATCTGCGTGTGATTTGGTCACTTCAGCTGAAAACAAACTGGGAACAAACTGAACATGATTGTGCCAGTTGGAAGAAAAATCATAATAAAAACCTCTGACTGACATCTACACTGAGATGAGGCGGAGGAGGAGGAGGAAGAAGCCCTGGAGAAGCCAGCAGACGGTTTCCATCCTCTGCAGCCACTTTGAGCTTTTGAAAGCTAGGAGGCGCTACAGAGTTCCTCTGCTTTCAAAAGTCTTTTGTCCCAAATGTGACTCACCTTCTGATGATTATTAAACCCACAACGACGTGAGCGGATCTGCTCAAATGCGTCTTCAGCGTGTTTCATCCCGTTTTTAGTTCTTTTATGTCCTGTTGGAGTTTATATTGACAAACATCCGTCCCACGCTGCTCCGTACAGCCACATGTCGACAGTTTTGGACAATAAAGATTTATCCTGTTAGATTGTAAACAAGTTCAGATGACGTGAAGAATAATTTATTTTTGTATTAAAACCTGAAGTCAGCAAAATCATTTCAGACTTTTTCATCAGTGTAGAAAAGAATTAAGAAAAACATTGTCTTTCACAGTGGACACAGAGGGCGATCAATCACAGATCAATCCCGCCAATCACTCACAGATCAATCCCACCAATCAATCACAGATCAATCCCGCCAATCAATCACAGATCAATCCCGCCAATCACTCAGATCAATCCCACCAATCACTCACAGATCAATCCCACCAATCGATCACAGATCAATCCCGCCAAACGATCACAGATCAATCCCGCCAATCACTCACAGATCAATCCCGCCAATCGATCACAGATCAATCCCGCCAATCACTCACAGATCAATCCCGCGACTCAATCACACCAACAGAAAAATAAAGAGTCAAAAAGACAGCAGCAGGCTGCATCCAGTGATTGACAGCGAGGGCTCACGCGCTCATGAACATGGACGCTCGTCGGACTGAGCGCCAAACACTGGTGTGGTCCCTTTTGTGTTGCCATAGCAACCTCAGTCACCCGTCTGCTTTAGGTGAGTCACATTGTTTTTCATTTTCATTGCCGACTTTGACCTCTGACTTTCAGACTGACCTCCGTTTAGCTAGAAGAGAGACAGCAGAGAAATGTCAATCCTGAAGGCAGCTGACCTTTGACCTCGTGTCAGCTGATCGCCACAGGAAGCTACATTCATATTTTTCATCACTTTGACTTATTTCCACTAAAGATCCTCCATATTTGTGCCCGCTGACGCCTCATTTTTCGTCTCGCGCCCGTTTCCTTCACCTCCCTCAGTCGATCTCCACACGGAAGGCGGCGATTTCCATTGGCCGCAGGCGGAGGAGGCGTGGCTGCCGCAGCTGCCCGGCGGGTTCTGCGCCGTCCTGGTGGTCCTCGCGCAGCAGCGTCAGACCGGCGCGCCGCACCGAGCCCAGCTGGAGCGGCGACAGCAGCTGGTCCAGGTTCACCTGCAGACATTTGCAGACGTTACAAACTGAAAGCGGCGCCGGCGTGATGTCGTGCAGGCGTTAGGCTCCACCTCCTCGTCCGCGCTCCATGTGCACGCCGGCAGCGGCTCGGGGGCGGCGCTACAGTCGAAGCCCTTCCTGTGGAGGAGGAGGGCCACTTCCTGTGATGGACTCTCTGCTTCCTGCGTACAGACGCAAACAGACATGAGTTTTTCGGTTTCTCCGGTGGAAGCTAACAATCGACAACCCGGCCGGCCGGCGTTCGCACCTGCAGGTCCTCCAGCGTCCTCAAGTTCAGCAGGTGAAGGTCACACGGCAAGGAGGAGCCCAGAGGCCGGAAGGGGCGGAGCTGTGGTGGCTGGCCGTCGCCCGGGGCAACCATGGTGATGGGTGGGTGGCAGAGGGAGAGTGAGGTCAGGTGGGCGAGCAGCGACAGGTGTTGAGCTGAAGCTCCTCCCCCCTCCTACCAGAAGAAAAGGATACAAAAAAATAAAGAGACAATAAAAGTTGCAGGACACAGAAACACGAAAGGAACCAAAACCTTCAGAAACACAGGAGACGGAGAGCGGCGGCCTTGAGACGCACTGACGGGTTACGACCCCGATATGGACACGTATGAGTGCGCGTCACCTCGGCTCCGCCCCTCCGCTCCTCCAGCAGCAGGTGATACAGGCTCGCCGTGGGCTTGTTGTCGGTGACGCCCTGGCCGAGGCCGCGGTTGTCGTCCTGCTGCAGCCGGCGGTCCAAGACCACCTCCAGCTCTCCTGCAGAGGTCAGAGGTCAATCAAAGGCTGCACTCACAAGACATCTGACAAGTGCCATGACGTAGGGACACGAGGGCGGTGGCCGCCGCCGCCGCCGCCGCCGCCGCCGCCGCTCACCTGGCTGCAGGGACGCGACCGCCTGACTCTGAGCCGACAGCAGCGACAGACGAGACGCCGCGTCCTGTAGGAAGGACGCCGTGGTCATCGGGTAGAAGTTGGCCTGCAGGGGGAGTTTCGCCAGGGTGCGGCGCTGCTGCATCTGCATCGATAATCAAACGCCAAGGGGCGGGCTGATGGCACGGTGGGCAGGCCAGTGGCACGGCGGGCCAATGGCACGGCGGGCGCCGCATGATGTCACAGGCATGAAAGGATCCGACCGGATGGACGTGACAGACAAACCTGGAAGCCGTTCAGGTCGGAGTAGAAACGGTTGCCACTGGCGACATCGCTGACGAGCTGCATGACCAGTTCACGGTTGACCTCTGACCTGATGTCCACCGTGTTGGAAATCTCCAGGGATCTCCCAGCATGCCCTGGGCCAGAGACATAACAGTGAGGTCAGAGGGCGCCGACGGCTCCGAGACCCGCACGTTTTTGGCGGGACGCGCATGCGTGAGTCCAGGCGGCTGATGTGATTCAGAAGGTTGCCATGGTAACCGTTTTGAGTGTTGCTCACGTGTGAGGTCTGTGTGTGTGTGTGTGTGTTATTAAAAGACTGTGATTCTTATTTCATTCTCAAATCACACAGTTATCCTCAATATAATTACGTCATTGTCATTATTATGATTATTACTATTACTGTGCCAATGCATTAAAATAATGCATGAGAAAAGCCCTTAAATCTACAAATGAAGAGCGGGCGACGCGTGGAACAGGCCCATGAAGGGTGGATCTGGGGGATGTAACGGGCCAATGACCGAGTTCCAAAACGAGGTGAAGGGCAGGACATGTCCCAAACAGCTGGGGGAGGTCCGCTGGTTCATTTGTCACATTTAGGGCCCAAACTGGGAGCGAAGGCTTCCAATGTGGATGTGCGTCATGGTGCCGCCTGCAGGTGGAGGACGTGCGAGTGCGTTTCAGTCCTCAACGCCAAACATCAGCTTCGGCTGTGACTGCAAGTTCTTCTCACCGAGCTGCCCGGAATCCATCCGTAGCTTCTTTTGGAGCGCTTAAATGAATATTATAGATCGTGGCGATGCTGCCTCTTTGAAAATGGAGTCTAGCAGCTCAGACGGTGGCACAGTGGGGAAGCCGGAAAAGTCAGCAGTTACGGATCTGCAAGTATTTAACAAAAAAAGGTTTGGGCCAATTAAACTTACAAACTAATTGGCTAAAGATTTCCTGTCGATACGCAGACCTGCAAAGGACCTGATCCCACAGGGCAGAAGGAAGGAAGGAAGGGAGGGAGGGAGGAAAAAAGGAAGGAAGGAAAACAGGAAAGTAGGAAGGAAGGAAGAAACTACGACGTCATCAGAATGTTTCAGAGGCAGACAAGAGGGGATCTGAGCAAAAAGTCACCTGGAACCACCCTGACGACGACGTTCACCCTGACGACGTTCACCCTAACGACGTTCACCCTGACGACGACGTTCACCCTGACGACGTTCACCCTGACGACGACGTTCACCCTGACGACGACGTTCACCCTGACGACGACGTTCACCCTAACGATGTTCACCCTAACGACGTTCACCCTGACGACGTTCACCCTGACGACGACGTTCACCCTGACGACGACGTTCACCCTAACGACGTTCACCTTAACGACAACATTCACCCTAACAACGTTCACCCTAACGATGTTCACCCTAACGACAACATTCACCCTAACGACAACGTTCACCCTAACGACGTTCAACGAGCAGCTTCCAGGCAGTCAGCTAGCATCTCGGCCAGTAACGATAAATCAGCCCGCCGTGCTAACATAGGGGAGTCAAACACGGCATTCAACATTTTCAAAAGTGCGGGAAAACGTTTGTCCATAAAAGTTTCGAAAAATTTGGCAGGAGGGCCATGGGGGCCTGGAGACGTCCCTGAAGGAAGTCCGCAGTTTCTGAGAGAGTCCAGAGTCAATCAAAGGGGAGTAGTTCATGAAAGCCACGCAACCTGACGTATGCAGAAGTGGACCTGGGAGGATCTGCTACAGCTGATCTGCACCGTCCCCACTAAAGAAGCCCGTGTGATTCTTTCAGAATAAAGGTCGGGGCTGCTCACCCTCCAGGTGGTAGAGGCGCACCGTGTGTCTGAAGTGCTGGAAACAGGAAGTGATGTCAGAGTAGACTGGACCTCTGGACACCCGGACCAGGGGGGGTTCTGAGGACGAGTAGAGCTGTGGGACACACACACACACACACACACACACACACACACACACACACACACACACGCACACACATTCACTACAAGTCTGACTGGATCTGGTTCTGGTCTCTGTCCAGGTCTTGGTTTTACCTGAGCCCCCTCCTCCCCTGGCAGGAACAGGTAGGCTCCACTCTTGTCCCGGTTTGCTCTAGTTCTGGTTCCGTACCACAAGAACTGGACCTTGAGCTGCCGAACTAGACCCGAGCGCAGACGGAGCCTCTACGAGACAAACGGATCCGGGTCAAACGCCATTCAAGCAGTTTAAACTCAACAGCATTTTGATGGACTTTTAATTTGAAAGGTCTGACCTGCAGCAGCCCATTGTCAGGGGAGCTCCATATTTGGATGTGCTTGTTGCTAAGCAACAAGGGGGCGTCAGCCTCATGCCCTTGGGGGCGGGACACTTGGAAGTGCTCAGACTGGATGGCCGGCGGCAGGTCACGACCCAAGAAGGTGTACTGAGCTCGGGGGGCGGAGCCTGAAGAGGCTTTGGTCACCTGATAGGTGACAAGTGCCAGAGGAGGAAGTTCTGCCACAAAAGAAAGCTGGAGGAGAAACAAGTGGAGCTGAGCTGGCGTCCTAGTTACAGTTGCTAAGGGGAGGGCCCCAGCACACAGGACTGCGAACTTATGAATGACATCAGTGTACATGAAAACAATAAACACGTCAACAAATCACTGACATTAGTGACGGTTCACCTGAAAAGCTTCTGTGGACGCTCGGCTTGGCTCCACCCACACCGCAGAGATCTGCGCTTCCATTGGGCGACCCGTTTCCGCATCGACCACTCGAGCATCCGCAGCGTCGACGACGACGGTGATGACGGACACTCGCCGCTGCTCCGTCGGGTTGAAGACCACCAATAACCTGCGACAGTCAATAATCAATAAATCCACGTTGCACACAGTCGCAAACGTCCGCCATCTTTCTCATGGCAACTCCAAGGTATGAGGTATATGTAGGTGAGGTGTGTGTAAGCTCCGCCCCCCACCTGGGCTCCTCACTGAGCGCGAGCAGCGACTTCTGCGGCAGCGCGTCCTGATCCGACATGACGTCACCCTGAAAGACGGACGTGATTCGCTGAGCCGTCTGTGCCATGAACAAGCCGAAGCATTATCATTGGTCAGCTCACCATCTGTAAGAAGGCTCTGGATTGGTCATAGTGGTAATGGCTCTTGTCCAATAGGAGCAGCCAGTGGGCGGAGCTCTGCAGCACCTGGTGCAGGTTCAGGATTGAGCGAAACAACCTGAAAAACAAACAAAATGTTTCTTCTACCATTTTGACAGTTTGAGTTCCAGTGGTTGACTCCAACATGAGCGAGGGCGATCTGCACCGTTACCCCGACGGTGTTACATCTACTGAGGAAGGACGTCTAAATGTTGCTGACTTGCTCCGTTTTTTTCTAAATTGTATACGCTTGAGTATGATGTGCCTTGTTATTTTTAATACTGACAATTAAAAAATAAAAAATAAATAAATAACCACGACAGGGTTAAATGGGGTTGATGGGATCAACACAAGATGCTAATGCTACATGACAGGTAGCATGGAGGCTAACGCTACATGCTCAAGGCCGGTACCTGTTTGAGATGCCAGCGGCGACGCCGTCCTTCAACAGAGAGCATGGGGGGATAAACGAGACAAAAACATGCTAATGCTAAAGATGCTACAATGAGCATGAACAAAGCATTCACAAAATCAAAGATTTCAATCCAAAACAGCAGTCAACAATGACTCTTTTACCAGCCTGGGTCCTACTTCCTCTGGTGTTTGAGTTGTCAGAATTAATGGGGACAAAAATTAATGATGGCGCACGCCACGACGGCCATCCAATCAGACTGCATCAAATGTGTAACATCATCAGCGAAGGAGACCAAAGAGTGTCGACGTTGACACGAGGCTGACAGGTGGTCATGTGACAGGAAGTGTGACAATGAGGGAGGCGTCCAGTGAACAGAAGACGACATTAGCCCAGATGCATGCTAATGCTAATGCTAGCAACAAATGGTTGAAAACACGGTGGGACGTCTAAATGCTACTGACATGCTCCGTTTTTTTTCTAAATTGTATACGCTTGAATATGATGTGAATTGTCATTTGTAATACTGACAATAAAAAATAAATAAATAACCACGACAGGGTAAAATGCGGTTGATGGGATCAACAGTATATGCTAATGCTACATGACAGGTAGCATAGAGGCTAACGCTAAATGCTCACACAAAGCAACTTGCAGTCACCACTGGCAGTCAGGCAAGGGAAGAACTCCTCCACCTAACCAGAGGAAGAATGCTGCAAGTATGCTAATGCTACTGGCTATATGCTAATGCTAGCACCTGCTGTGGTCAGTGACATAAGTCAACTGCAAAAGACGGTCCAGGTAAACCGCCGCACGCAGTGGGTCTGAGCAGGAGTTGTTGTCATGACAATGTCCTGTTAGATGTCCGTCATGGCTGACAGTCGCGGTGTTCTGGATCAGCACTGAACATGACTGAAAGGAGTTTTGCTCCATTTCAATCAATTTCACCCAAACAGAGCCCAGGATGTAAAGCACAGATGCCGACCCGTGACGACAACAAGCTGACAAGCTAGCAACAGCTTATATCCATTGTATCTCTGCTCCCCTGTGCTAGCATGACGCGCACTCAACTCTGGCTAATGATTCAAAACACTGGAGCACTATCAATGAGATCTGCCACGGCTATGCTAATATTTACTAGCCACATGCTGACGTATGATCAGTGTTACCCCTTATTCAAGCTAATGTGCTAATCGTAGCTTTTTAAATCCAGGCATTTACATCAGCCTTAATATTGATATGGGACACACATGCTTTTAAGGCTAACAAGCAAGTTTTGCTAACAGGAAGTAGCTACCTGGTGCCGTAGTCAATCACCACGGGGTCGCGAGCGGTGCCAGTGAGCGCGTCGTGGTGCTGGAACAGCGCCAGGCTCCGCCTTCCAGCCATCAAACGTTGGAAGTGTTCGCGTGCCGGGAAGCCTGGGACCAGGTGACCGTCTCCATGGGAACGACGCATTTCGGCCAGCATCAGGCTGAAGAGGATTTCTGTTGCCCTGAGTGACGTGAACATAAACAATTTCAAACAAAAAGATCATGATGAACAAACACACAGTTAAACAGAAGTACAGCAGTTGGTCATTCAGCCAGTCACAGCTGCTCATCAGTCACGTGTCCTGATACGTTTGAGCCTCTGGAAATGGTTGTAATTCATAAATAATAATTTAAAAATTCATAAATAAATAAAAACTTTAGCTCACAGATGACATCAGCATGTCAGTGATGACATCAGCGCATCCGTGATGACATCGGCGCATCACAGATGACATCAGCGCATCACAGATGACATCAGCATGTCAGTGATGACATCAGCGCATCCGTGATGACATCGGCGCATCACAGATGACATCAGCGCATCACAGATGACATCAGCACGTCAGTGATGACATCATCTCCACATTAAGGGCTTTCAAACATGAGCCATTGGTCCATTAGGGATTAACGGACCAATGGCTCGAAGACTCGAAGACTCGAAGTTCGCTGATCAGAAAATGGTTCATGATTCATCAATAATGAGACGACAAGAAATTTTCATGTTCCCGTGTTCTTGTAGCAGGTGGTTGCTATAGCAACAGGGTGGGAGCTTGTGCAGAGCGCACCTGAGCGTGGCCTCCAGCGTTCGGTCCAGCCGCTTGTAGAAGGGTCTGGAGGTGAAGAAGCCGCTCCAGTAGTGATCGTCGCGGTCGGCATACGTGAAGAAGTCGCCACTCAGCGTCGGGAGAGTCTGCGACCCCGACGAGTCCAGGTGGCGCCGCAGAGCCGTAAAGTAATCGGACAGAGTCCCAAAACGAGCCTGGACACGAACGTCAGCCATCAAACGTTCTTAGAGATCAGTGTGTCGATAACAATTACGTTAGCAAACAGCCATTCGTGAGGGCCGCTGGCGACACCTGCTGGACACTGCATGTGCACACGGGGGGTGGCGAGAGTCACCGATTTATACCGGTGGGCTGATACGAGTGTTTCTGATGCAACTGCAACACTACGACTCTGTCATACTGTGAAACACTGTGATACTGCGGTAGTGTGATACTGTGATCATGTGATACTGCGATCGTGTGATACTGCGATCGTGTGATACTGCGATCGTGTGATACTGCGATAGTGTGATACTGCGATCGTGTGATACTGTGATCGTGTGATACTGCGATAGTGTGATACTGCGATAGTGTGACACTGTGATTGTGTGACACTGCGATAGTGTGATACTGCGATAGTGTGACACTGTGATCATGTGATACTGTGATCGTGTGACACTGCGATAGTGTGATACTGCGATAGTGTGACACTGCGATAGTGTGATACTGCGATAGTGTGACACTGTGATCGTGTGATACTGTGATCGTGTGACACTGCGATCGTGTGATACTGTGATCGTGTGACACTGCGATAGTGTGTTATTGCTCTTTCTGAAAGTTCAACTGAAGTTTCATACAATTTGTAGAATTACAGAGACACAACATAATCAGGATTGAGTAGTTCTTCTTATAGTAAAACTGAATGCTCTGTCTGTCCATACGAGTTATGTCTCTACGATGGGATTTATTGGTTTGCTCAATAAAAACCAACCAAATATTAAATACATCCCTCAGTGAAGCGGATTTGTGCTGTTGAGGTAAGAAACCTGATGTTGCCTGTTACGATCTCAAACCACAACTAACTGTATCAAACGGTGTCACATCAAACCGAACCGAATCTTTCTATAATTAAGTCACATCATTATCGAATCATTTTTGCAGGGCATCGTATCGACCGGGCCTTCAGCGTGCCGTCGATGTATCGGTGGCAGCGTATGGAGACGTGCATCGATGCGGCCTCAGCGGTGCAGATGTACATCCACCGTACACACACATGTTGTGTTTGTTTCGGGCGCTGATCAGTTTCCCATTCTGGGATTTTCCTGTGATCAATAATGGTGATGTGAGACCGTGTTTCTTGCTCCCCTTGTGAGTGTTTGGCTGTAAGCCCCGCCCACTGACCCCCGGGCGGCAGCCGCTCACCTGGACGTGGAGCTCCGGATGCTGGTTGAAGTAGTCGAACAGCCTCTGGTAGTTGCTGAACTGCGCGTCCCATTCGCTCGCCTCGCTGAATCGGAAGTCATCGCCAAGGGGAACCAGCAGCACGGGAGAGCGGAAGAGGCGGGACTTCCGGCGGTACTGATCCAATAGCAGGAGAGCTCTGAGGGGCGGCACACCAGAACTTGAGGACAGAATCGTGAACAACCTTCGATACTGAACATCATGTCATTACTCATTAATTATGAGGAAGTGATCAGATGACGGTGATGACTGATACCAGCGATGATGACTCAGCAGTAACATCTCTGCTGAGTCATCATCACTGGCTCATACTCACATGGAAATTGAACACACATAGGAAAACCTGCCAAAAAAAACCTCCAACACGCTTGAAAAAGTCTCACTATTGCTGTTTGGCCCCACCCTCTGCTCACCGCTCCTGGACATTCTGCTCTGTGATTGGCTGTGGCGGCACCCTCCACGGACAGAAGACACGCCCCCCCGGCAGGCGGTGGAAGTCAAACTGGCAACAGACTGCCGGGTCTGGTCCACACGTGTGCGGCACGTCGTAGCTGTAGAACGGCATCATGTGACACATGATGTCACTGCGGGGGGAGGAGTCTGAGACACAGAGAGTGGGCGGAGTTAAGAGAATTCAAAGGCGTTTCATACCCTGGCGACAGAATGTTTGAGGTATCGTCTTTCGCCACCTTCTGGCCGTCCTCACGTTTCCGCCATCTTCTCCTGTCTCGCCATCACTCACCCCAACTCTGTCGCCATAGAAACTCCAGCATCTGTTGCTGGGCAAAATGCTTCTTGACAGCATAGTGGACGCGCTGGATGACCATCTGGTTAAGTCCCGCCCTCCTCAGCAGGTAAGTCATGGAGGGCGAGTGGCCAAACGGATCCACCGCCCAGGCGCTGCTTGGCCTCACACCTACATGAGAAACACTTCCTGTCAGAAGGACTCTGCAAAAACGCCGCGACAGCAGAGGAGGCGTGGCCAGGCGTCACTTCAGCACCCAGGTGTCGCTGCATCCACTGGTGTCCCTCGATCAGCTGATCCACCAGCGCAAAGTAATGCGAGTTCGCCTCGTCAGCCATCACCCAGCCACCCGTCACCAGCTCCAGCTGCCCCGCCCCCAGCAGCCTGGCCAATCACAGGACAGGACAAAGGAACTAACACTGAATGAAGTGACTGACACAGAGTAGCACATTTCACATCAAGAGACCATTACACCAGCTTGAGGGTGTGAAGACACTGATTGGTGAGACGCAACTGTCACATAAACGCCAGAGCATTGTCTTATGTGCTTCAGCAGATTGGAGGAAAAAGTGATCCGAGAGCCCAGACCAGCAAGCAGGAAGTGGGCGTTACCGTTTGACCATGTCTCTCTTCTGCTGGTCGATCTCGTTCCACCATTTGGAGAAGTAGCTGATTTCTGCCCAGATCATCTTCCTCCTGACAAGCAGAGACAACCAGGTCCATCACTGCTGCTCGGAGTCCTCACGCCTAACACCTTCACACCTTCCCCAGTGCAGCGTCTTACACTGTAGCTTCCTTGTTTTACAGTGTCACTTCCTTGTATTACAGTGTAGCTTCCTTGTTTTACACAGTCTAGCTTCCATGTTTTACAGTGTAGCTTCCTTGTACTAGAGTGTGGCTTCCTTATTTTACAAATTGTAGCTTCCCTGTTTTACAGTGTAGCTTCCTTGTTTTGCACAGTGTAGCTTCACTGTTTTACAGTGTAGCTTCCCTGTTTTACAGTGTAGCTTCCTTGTTTTACAGTGTAGCTTCCCTGTTTTAGTGTAGCTTCCTTGTTTTGCACAGTGTAGCTTCACTGTTTTACAGTGTAGCTTCCCTGTTTTACAGTGTAGCTTCCTTGTTTTACAGTGTAGCTTCCCTGTTTTACAGTGTAGCTTCCTTGTTTTACAGTGTAGCTTCCCTGTTTTAGTGTAGCTTCCTCGTATTAGAGTGTAGCTTCCTTGTTTTACATGTTACTTCCTTGTTTTACAGTCTAGCTTCCTTATTTTACAGTGTAGTTTCCATGTTTAATAGTGTCGCTTCCTTGTTTTACAGTGTCGCTTCCATGTTTTACAGTGTAGCTTCCATGTTTTACAGTGTAGCTTTCGTGTTTTACACAGTGTAGCTTTCATGTTTTACACAGTATAGCTTCCGTGTTTTACAGTGTAGCTTCCTTGTTTTACAGTGTAGCTTCCTTGTATTACAGTGTAGCTTCCTTATATTACACAGTGTAGCTTCCTTGTTTTACAGTGTAGCTCCCTTGTGTTACAGTGCAGCTCGAGTGTTGGACAGTGTAGCTTCCATGTTTTACAGTGTAGCTTCCTTGTTTTACACAGTGTAGCTCCCTTGTATTACACAGTGTAGCTTCCTTGATTTAAAGTGTCGCTTCCTTGTTTTACAGTGTAGCTTCGTGTTTTACAGTGTAGCTTCCTTGTTTTACAGTGTAGCTCCCTTGTTTTACAGTGTAGCTTCCATGTTTTACAGTGTAGTTCCCTTGTGTTACAGTGCAGCTCGAGTATTACAGTGTAGCTCCCTTGTTTTACAGTGTAGCTCCCTTGTTTTACAGTGTAGCTTCCATGTTTTACAGTGTAGCTTTCGTGTTTTACACAGTGTAGCTTTCATGTTTTACAGTGTAGCTGCCTTGTGTTACAGTGCAGCTCGAGTATTACAGTGTAGCTCCCTTGTTTTACAGTGTAGCTTCCATGTTTTACAGTGTAGCTTTCGTGTTTTACAGTGTAGCTTCCTTGTTTTACAGTGTAGCTCCCTTGTTTAACAGTGTAGCTTCCATGTTTTACAGTGTGGCTCCCTTGTGTTACAGTGCAGCTCGAGTGTTGGACAGTGTAGCTTCCATGTTTTACAGTGTAGCTTCCTTGTTTTACACAGTGTAGCTCCTTTGTTTAACAGTGTAGCTTCCATGTTTTACAGTGTGGCTCCCTTGTTTTACAGTGTAGCTTTCGTGTTTTACACAGTGTAGCTTCCATGTTTTACACAGTGTAGCTTCCTTGTGTTACACAGTGTGGCTTCCATGTTTTACAGTGTAGCTCCCTTGTTCTACACTGTAGCTCCCTTGTTTTACAGTGTAGCTTTCGTGTTTTGCACAGTGTAGCTTCCATGTTTTACAGTGTAGCTCCCTTGTGTTACAGTGCAGCTCGAGTGTTGGACAGTGTAAAGTGGTGTCTCACCTGCTGTCTTCACTCAGTTTCATCACCATGTTGTCCAGGATGTGTTTGGTTTGATCTTGATAATAACTGTCAAATGTCTTCAACCAACCTGAGACACAGTTAATACTTGACTTGTATCAGTCAGTTACATTAGCAATTAATGACATTTACACCAAATAGACACCTGAAAAAAACAGTGTCTTACATGTTACTCTGAAAAAGTAATTAGTTAAAGTTACTATTACTTCTCGCAAAATAGCTAACTGAGTTAGTAACTTCCACAGCATGATTAAGGTAAGGTACACCGCCCCACACACACACACACACACACACACACACATTTACTGGAACTTTAAATTCAACTGTGTGATCAATTCTTTCCAATTAAACTGAATATTGGATATGTTTAATTAACTATCTAACCTCCACTATAGTAGCGTAGCTGTGGGCCAACGTGAGATGAGCGGAGGTGCAGAAACACTTTGTTCCTCATCTTCATGTTTCACCTTTACATTCTTGACTTTTATCTCAATGAGGGGAAATTCATGTCTGAACTTCCTGTTTAAC
>CAAKHG010047934.1:0-13187 GCA_901007715.1 Dactylopterus volitans
CATCAAAACACAGTCGGAGCGGCGGCAGAGGGCGGGAGGCCGGAACGGAGCTCGAGCGCTAACCGACCATAGCCGCGGCGGTAAGACGACGGATTCCGAAATTTTCTCTAAGAACCCTCATCTGAATTCGAAATAAAGATGCTCTGATTTCGCTGCCCACGTGCTGACTTTGCTGGACGGTGCCGCCGCCACAAAATGGCGGCCGGCGAGACCGCCCTGCTCGCAGCTTCTCTGTTAGTGCACGGTTAGCCGTAGCGTTAACGGCAGCTAGCACTGATCGTTGTGCGTTGTATTTCAAAAACCGCCGTTCATCTTCTTCCGGTTATGTCGAACTACTGTCAGACAAGTTGCTGAAAGTAATAAGAAACTTCTCCAGCAATTACTTGTTCCCTTGAATATCTGCTTCAGTTCTCACGCTAACACACTTTTGAGCCGCCATTCGTATCGTTATCGTCGCAAAAAGTGAACGATAAAACATGCAAAAACTAGCTGTTGATGGCTCTTTTTAAGCCTTCATATCAGGTAGCATGTTAGTTTTGGGATACTAGTACTCTCTTACCATGGTTGCCCCAATAAAATACAAGTTTTTTTTTTTTTTTTATCAAAACATAACCTTACGATTTGCTTGTCTGACGGCAACGTTGTGACATTGAGTGATGTCGGATCATATTCGGGGAAAATTCGTGCCGGCGGCTGCGTCCGAGTGCACAAAAGTAACAGACTCACAAGTATTTACTTCCTTCACTTGTTGCTGCCTAAAATGGGATTACAGTAACTTGCTACTCCCGACGCTGATACCGACTGACAGCTGACCGAGCTAACGCTTCGTATTGTTCATGTTAGCTATTGCAAGAATCCCTCCCGGCTAAAATAAAAAACCCGAATCCAGCTGAAAAACCCCCGGAGAGCCCGTCCTCGGTCTGGAAGCGAGCGCGAGGGCCATTTTTCCTCCGGTGGCCTCGCTAATAACAGAGGAGAGAAGTCGGTAATCCGATGGCTCCAGAGGGAAGAAAACACCCCGCTGAACGGCGGCGCTGCCAGCTCGCGGGCCGGCGCTGGAGCGGCCGCCAAGACCAACCGTGGACCCTTACGATGATGAAAGCGACGCATCGAGCCAGCATCTCCAAAAAAAAAAACACACCCCGACTGTCGTGCGATCAGAACGCCGGGGCGAGCGCGGATGGAGACCACGGCTTGATGGACGTGCCTGCGGCGGAGAATCCGCCAGGGAGCGTGACTCATTTTCTACACACTACTGTACGCCTATAAAAAAAAAAAAAAAAAAAAAAAAAAAAAAATCCCCCCGCTTTCGCGCACTTAACGTTCATTAATCCGGCGTCCACATTGTCCGCAGCTGGAAAAAACGCTCTCATGGATCATATTTGGTTATGTTCGAAAAGTCCGACAGGATTAAGAGAGAAGTAACTGCATTCGGCGGTGAAGTCATTCCAGGGAACGCTGGGGGAATTTGGAAGCGGGGCAACCGCTCACGCCAAAGATCTCCGCGGCTGATATGAGCGCGCACCTGATTTGTCATGACGCCGCCAGGTGATTTACGGCTCTATCTAGAGATGTGAAGGGATGGTAGTTCACCGCTGGAGTTCGCCGCTTAAGCACCAAAACAGCTCCTCTTCTCCCCCCGGCGCCTTCGGCCGTCCTCTCGCCTGCCTGTTCTTTCATGCCACATTCCCGAGCTAAACGGCTGCATGCTGGCAACATAGCAGGGATATAAGCTTACATGCAATATCCTCGGTCGAGGAAGATTTATTGCCGGGGGGGCGGGGGGGGTAAGGGGGGGTGTCCCGGAGCTGCTAGGCTGCTCCGCAGCTCGCGAATTCGACTTCCATCTCGGCAGCGAGATGTTATGAAAAATGCAGGAATGTGCTCGCAGAGGGCCGCTGGAGTGGAATTTTTGCCGGGAATTTCCCACCCGGGTCCGTGCGTGTGTGCGTGCACGCGCGAGCCCGCCTCCGGCCCGCAGCGAGCGAGCGAGCAAGCGAGCGCAAGCGGGTCGGGGGCCGACTCGGCGCGAAGCGGTGAGCGGCGAGCACGGCCAGGTTTGGGGGGGCGCGATGTGCGGCACCGTTAGGGACTGCTAGCACGACACCAAACAAACACGACGCTCTCAGCTTCCCCGTAGGACCAGTTTAGCCCCGCGCGACTGAACACGCAGCCGCACGCACGAGGAAGGAGGCTTTGAGGAAACGAAAACAACCGCCGAAAGAATGCGCGAACCCGGCGTGTCAGACGTGCAGCCCTGCAGAGCTGCCGAACTACCGCTGACCTCCGGTAGCGCTGGTGCTCGGAGGCAGCGGTTCTTCCCTTCTGAAATCCCCCAAACTCCCCCCCCCACCACCACCCCCTTCCTCCGCCAAACTCTTTCCTCCCAGCCTCCCCGGGATAATGGTCTTTTCAGGCCCCCGTCTGCGACGCACCGCAGCCGGCGAGAAGCCGGGCCGCCTGGTTTGGCCCGGTGTGCGCCGTCGTTTGCACCCCGCCATGTGTGCTCCCTTAAGCGCTTTTCCAGGGCAGAGCGGAGGGCAGCAGAGACGAGACATGGAGGGGGAGGAGGGGGAGGGGATGGAAGAGGAGGAGGAGGAGGTGGCGGTGGCGGCGGCGGCGGCGGCGTACCGGGGAAGCTCGCCGCTCCAGATGTGTTCAGTAGCAGCCGGCCAGGCGCACATCTGCGAACGTTTGAACTTGCTGGGGGAATTCCTCTCTCACTGCTCGTCTCCACACACTCGGGCCCGGCCGAGTCCTCAGCCCAGGACACAATGACTCGCTTGACTGCCTCCCTCTGTTCTTCCTCTCGTGCTTCCTTCTGTGTGTCATTCGCCACTACCCCCCCACCTCCACCCTCCTCCCCCCCACCACCCTTGCAGACGCACAAACAGGCCGGCCTGGTGGCGGCTCCAGAGGCGTGGGAGCCTTTTTGTTGTCAGGAAAAAAAAAAAAAATTAAAAGGGAAGATAAAAGAGCAAAGGCCTTCTGTAAATACCCAGCGCCGAGTACGAGGCGCAGACATAACAAGCGCCGGGGCTGCGGGGATGATCTGGCCGTCGCAGGTCGACCGCACGCGTCCCGCGCCGCGACGAGCGAGGCGACGCGAGGAAAAAAAAGGTTCCACTAACGCTGGGAAATATCGACGGCGGCCCGGGTCTGAGGCGGGTTTTAAATTTAACACGGTGGGGCTAAAAATATCTATTGTTTTGCCGCCGCGCGGGTTTGGCCGCGGCGCAACAAAAGCAGGGAATTTCCTCTCCTCAAGGATGCCGGGAGTTTTCCTCACATTAGCATTTCTAAGTATTCGGGACGAGATGTTCCGATCCCCACGTCGAGACGCGCCGCCCCCCTCTGGGGACGCCGGGACTGATAGCGCCAAACTGGAAATGCCGCAACCGTAACTGATCGGGTTTGATGGTGAATGGAAAAGAAAAAAAAAAAAAAACCCCAAAAAAAGCGGCCGAAAGATTTCGGGCGTAGCGATACGAGGGTGTTGATGCAGGTGGTGTCGCTGTGTTGATTCCCAGATGCCAAGGTGACATGACATGACCACTCCCTGGAGACGCACACACACACACACACGCACACACACACACGCAACATGACCATAGGACCCACTCTCAACCATCCTGTTCGATTCACGCGAATCGGCTCACGTGCGAGCGCTGCGATCTGCTCAGGAGAAAAAAAAAATGAAGGTTTCTGCGCTGCATTTTAGGCGCCTCACGCCGCTCACAGCACAACATCCCCGCATACCTTCACGCACCATTCATGCGGCACCTATGTACATAGCTACCGAGGTTGTTATGTTGCTATGCTACTCAATATTTACGCTAGGCCACGCTCGCGTGTGCCCTACGCGATGCAGAGAGGCATGCTGCCACTCCTGTAAGACCTGTGGAGGAAGTGCTTATATAACATTAACACACACACAAAAAAAAGAAAACTGGTCAAATCCCCGAAATGTAGATAAATAAATCAGAAATGCAACATATAAAGAATGGTTTCACATCAGCCGGGTGGTTTTAACACATCATCATATGGCAACATTGATACGGCGACACATTTAGCTCTTTAATTTCATTGCAGAGCCACTCAAAGGCAACCGGATTTAAGAAAAAACGGGAGTGAGCGCACGTCGAGCCATAGGACAGCGTCGGCCCCTCGGCGCCAGCGTCCGCCTTGTGATTATTTTTGGCGCCAAACAAACAAACAAGCCCCCATCCGATTCTCCGCTGACATGTTTACTGCTTCCTCATTTTAAATCCTTATTCTCACCGCCAGCTTCATATCACATCTGTAAAGCCCTCGCAGGGGCGTGTGTGTGCGCTGCTTTGGCGTGTGTGTGTGTGTGGTGTGTGCGTGCGAGTGCGTGCATGGGTGGGTTCTCCCTTTACAGAGGAAAGTACCTAAAGAATACATCTGGACCCTCACGCGGGCCCGTTATTGTGCAGAGGATGTTTCACTACCGTTCCGCTCTGACCAACAGTTATATAAGCAGCTCGGAGCGAGAGAGCCGCCTCCGCCCTGCTAAACCAAACGCCCGCCGACCAGCCGAGGGTTCTCACGACAGAACCGAAGACAGGCCAGCGAAGGTGTCGCCACAGGAGGGCGGCGATGGCAGGTTTTAGTTTTGCAACCGCGATCACGCGTCTGAGCCGCCTGCGAAAAAAAGACGAGGTCACCCGGAAGGTCTGACGTGAAAACCGACCCCGAAAATCGCTGCGCTGGCTTCCGATTAACTTAAGAGTCCGTTTTTTGTTTTTTTTTTAAATTCTCGTGCTTGCATTTAGAGCGTTTTCGGACTGTTTACATGAACAAGCTGCCAAGGCCTCGTGTCTCCAGCAGGACTCTCGAGTCTTCAGATGGGGGTTTTGCTTGTCGCAGACTGGAAAACTAAAGGTGACTGTGCCTTTTGAGGTTGCTTATTCCCAAATTTTGGAATTTTCTTCCAACCGGAGCTGGGAGCTGTTGTCTCTTCAAAGATCCATCTCTGCCACACTTGCTTCTGTCTAATTCTTGCGCCTGTTTCAATTTAAATCCTCTGTTTTTTATGTTTTTGCGCCTATTATGGCCTCAGCTGTTGTGCTTGCTTACTTACTAGCGCCTTTTTTTTTTCTTTTCTCCTCCCTCTGCACATAACATTTTTCTTCTCCGGGCATGGGCATGCGTGCGTCCACCGCCGCAGGGCCCACTCCCCCCTCCCCCTCCCGCCGGGGGGGCCAACAAAAACAAGCGCATGAGCATGAATTTTCAGCCAAAGCCGGCGAAGGTTCACAGGTCACATCATCTCGGGCGCTGCTGTCGCCGGCGCAGCAGCCACCTGCGCTTGCAAGCGTGCAGCTGAGATAGGAAGCAAGTAGTGCCAGGGACTTTCCAGAACATTGTGTGTGTGCGGTGTGTGTGTGTGTGTGTGTGTGCGGCTAATGTGTGTGCGTGCGTGTGTAAAATACTTTTTTTTTTTTTTTGTGTGTGTGTGCCTTGACAGTCAAGTGCCCTGTCACTGCATTTGGGTGTGTGCGCATGTGTGTTTGGGTGTGTGAGGGACAATGTGTGCAAACGGGCAGCCGGCGCGATGCTAAACGCTAAACCTATTGTGAGAAGTCATGCCACGCCGCTGTCAAGTGACAACCAGACTGTGACGAGGTCAGGTCCCGTGCGTGTCTGACGGCGAGTGGAAGTGGAGGGGGATCGACGCTGGTATTTCGGTGATTGAAATGCAAAAAAAAAAAAAAAAAGATGCTAATCTTTCCCGGCGACCTCGTGCAAACTTTCCTGAGGGTTCTGCGTTTTATCGGAAGCCGCGGCGGGAGGCGAGAGGAGGCCTGTTTGCGGCCTGTCTTCTGCGTCTTCTACCAACCGAAGACCACCGGGGAGGAGAGACTGATCAAGCCCATGAAGAGCGAGTTACGATGGTCTCAAGAAGAAAGGGAAAGTGAAAGCATGTACTCGGATGTTTTTGGGTGCTACTACATAAGATACTCTTTTTTTTGAGGTTGTTTTTTTTTCTCAGCGAGCCTCGAAACATGAGATCCGAAGCTCCAAATGTTTTCTCGCAGTGATGCCAACGCTAACTTCATTTATTTTAGCACCATTCAAAAATGAATATTAATGCATTCGAAAAGCAGCCAACCACTGCGCAGAAGAATGCAGTCGGCCTCAGGAAGAGTTTTTCAAAGACGACCATGACTGTGAGGTCCCGGGAGTCTGGGTTTTGGTGCCGTCGGTCGGGTCCCGCTGGAGGATCTCAGGCAGCCGTGAGGCCATTCAGGGGTTGCAAACTTGCCGGAGGCTTTAAAAACAAGCGGTAAAATCAGATAACGGGCGAAGGGAAGTGCGCTTCGCTTCTCTTAGAGGTGTCAAGAGGTCTGGCGGCAGCGCTCGCCGCTGAGTCGCCAAGGCAGCGGCTGCTTCCCGCAGTAAAACCAAAGTCTCCTCACCTGGCGGCCATTTTGTTTATTCCCCCAAGCAGTAATTTCCAGGGGAGGCTCTTTATTAAATGAGGTGGGGGGGATCATGCAAGGTTCAATGTTCCTTCTATTGTTTTTCAGAATAAAAGCACAGACTGAATAAATGAAAACACACAGAATAAAGCGCTCAATAAATATATAAAATACAGGGGTTACTGCACCGAATTAGCTACAAAGGTCACTGAAAAGAGGCGATAGCACGGACAGCAAAGGTTGCTCATTTCGTCTAAAAAAACGTTTAATGCACTTTAAATTGCCAGTCAAATTTGAGCGGGTGTCTCTCCCCCGAAAAATAAAGTCCAATCAGTGGTTTCGGCATCGGCCCATTCGTCCAGCGCCTGTTGGGGAAAGTCACGGAGGGCGGCGGGGTTGTCGAGGTTTTACCGCAGTCGGCGGCGTCGAGGGCAAAGTGGCATGCGCGCGCTAAACGGGGTGTACCTGCCGGCTGCAGACGCGTCGCCCCTGGCGTGTTTTTTTTTTTTTTTTAAACCGTAGCCCACGAAGGAAGCAAAGGCTAAGGGGGCGAGACGGGAGACCAGGCAGCGCTGGAAATCCCCTTCTTTCAGCAGGCCTCTCTCGTCTTAGAGTCTCAAGGCCCCGCTGAGGCCCACATCAAAGGGGCTGCTGCTGTTCTCATCATCCTCCCTCCTCCTGTCTTTCTATACGTCTCGCTGTCGGGCTGTCTCACTGCCTGTCTCACCTCTCCGTCTCACGCTCCCTCTGCTTCCATTTATACATTTGCGCGTCCCCTTCGCCGCCGCCGCGCGGCCATGCTGATATTTTCAAAGTGAGGAAAACGGCCCGCAGGAGTGGAGTGGAGCGCCCAGGTGGCATCTAGCTCCGCAAAATAGTGGGTACAGGTTTTTGTGCCACGCTTGCCAAGATTTAAAATCTTAGATAAAAATATCTATTTCTAATCACCCTGGACCATGGATGGATTATCACGCCGGTCATCTTCCCTTCAAATTGCAGCTGTTGCTGTTTTTGACGGCGAATCGGCGAGCGACAGAGGTACATGTGCACCTTAGCTAGTAGACGCGTTAAGACGCTCCAATGTGGTGTAGCGTACTTTATTTTTTTTGGGGGGGAGGGAGGTGGGTAAGTAGTTAAACTAGTGTGCACAACCCCTCGGCCCCGGCATTCAGAAGCGAGAAAGCTCGCTAAACTGGTCTCCCCAGAGCGCTAAACACCTCCCATCCTCCCACCGCCGCCGCCGCCGCCACCAGCGAGAGCCCGCAAAAATGCCAGGTATGCTCGAAGCAGCAGACAGCTCGAGGCCGGCACGTGGCTGCACAGGCGGCGCAGGCAGAACGCAAGCCCACTCTTTTTTGAGCTTTTGTGCGCGGCTGACTAGTCAGTTCCCACCCCAGCGGAGGACTAAGTCACAAGGAATGGCATTGTCAGGTCCCGAGTCTGGATTTTCCCCCTTAATCACTGATTGCCGGATGACTACTGTGTGCCTCACGTCTCCAAGAAGGAAACGCTGAGGCGACTTCCCTCTCTGCTGCAGAAAAAAAAATAAATAAAAAAAAGTGCCGGTTATAGACGTGGCCGGTGGGCTGTGATAGTCAAGAGTTTTAAAAGAAAGTAGAACTTTTTTTTTTTTTTAATTATTATATAACATTTTCCAGCACGTTATTAAAAAAAAACATTTTCATAGGATTTTGCTATTCTTGTCTTCCTTAATAACAACCTCTTAGATGGTAATGCTTGCAGGTCTTATTCCTAAAAATATTAAGAAAAACCCTACTTCCTCCATGAGTTTATTATCATCTCAACTTGCGTCCCCGGCCACAAGTAACCACTCAGTTTCCCTGCTAAGTACACTTCTGACCTCTAGTGGGCTAAGCAGGAACTGCAGAGATTTGTGTTTTCCTCTTGCCAAAGTGCACCTCCTCAAGAAAACTTGAACAAGAGATCATTGGAGGACAGAAAATGTGACCGACGTCGCCAAGTGGACAATCTGGGAAAAAAAAAATGCCGCAAAAAATATCTGGCAGGTTAAAAATCCCGCGAGATGACATAAAAATTTAAGGTCTATTTGTTATCATAAACTGCGATAAGACGTGTCCCCTTGCATTCAGTAAAATATGGTGAGCGCAAAACATATTTGAGCTCAGAACAACCTGATCAGAAACTCCAACCCCCATCGGACGCTTTTTTTTAGCGACCCAACGAGCGTCTTCACGATTATGAGACATTCGGGGGGGGGGGAGTCAACCCGAAGCTGACGTCACTAACGAGCCACATCTTGTGAAAACGTTGCCCTATGACGTTTCAGAGTGGGGAAAAAAAACAAAACAAAACAAAAAAAAAACGTCTTCTCTTTGTGCATCCCGCGGTTGAGTCACCCGCGTGACGAATCATCGGCAGCGCCGCGTTCCCCACGTTCCCCGCGGGCTGTCAGTGGGTGGTATTGTGTGCCAGGAGGCGCCGTGTGAGGGTGCCTTGTGTGGCCCCCCCGCCTGCGGTGTGGACCGACTCCGCTATCTGGCTATTACGGATGAGCTGTCCCATGGTGGCACCGCCATAATAACGTGGTGCGACGTGCGCCGCGGAGCGCCGGGCGCAGCTGGCTTTCAAGTCTTGCGCGATTTTTGTACAGATCAGACGTGTCGGAGTCTTTCAAATCCTTTTTTTTTTTTTTTGATGTATGATTACTAAGACTGCGGCAAACAGTGGAGACTCCTTTCTGTTTTTTTCCAGAAAATAGCCACTGGAAGGGAAACTGGGCATTTGTGCCGACAGCATAACCCATTCGGTCTGTCATTAACTCCTGAAATACTGGGAAAACCAGCTTATTCTAATGTGATTTTCTTACTTTAAGGAAATCAGTTAAAAGCACTTTGATGAGTGAAAAATTAATCTCACCCTGTTGGCAGTGTTACAGGAAACGAGAAATTTCAAACGTTAAGTTCCCGTGACGTGAGGAACCGAAATTTGACAAAGTAATCGTCTCTCGGTCCATTTTCGATTTTTCTGGAGCTTTCGGCTGCAAAATCAATCTGCTGCTGCTGCTGCTGACACGAGATGTTGGTGAAAGTTCTGCAAAAACCTGGGGGATCCGCGCACCCGCTTTTCCACTTATCCAGAAGTGGGTCACGGTGGCAGCCCACTTAGCAAAGTAACCCAGACCTCCCTCGCCTCCCCAGCTCGTCTTGGAGGTCCCCAAAGACTTTCCAGTCCAGATGAGCTATCCTGTCAAGGTCAACCTCAGGGCCTCCTACCAGTTGATGTGCTAAGGAAAGCTCTAACAGGAGATGCCTGTGGGCCATCCTTCAACATTATCCAGAGCTCATGAACATAGGTGAGGGCTGGAATATAAATTTACACGTAAATCGAGAGTTTCACCTTCCAGCTGAGTTCCTTCTTTGCCACTACTGACCTGGGCAGTGCCCAAATTACTGCAGACACCAACCTGCCTGTTCAACTTACACTCCCTCTTACCCGAGCAAGACCTCCAAGATACCATCTTGGGCAGCAGCTCAAATCCCAAGGGTGGGCTTGCGTTCTCCCTGCACCCCACCAGTTTCTGTCAGATAGGCATGGCCTCGTTCTTAGAGGTGCTGACCCCGATCAGGACCACAAACTGCCCCTGCGATCACTGAAGATCACCGTCCAAAGAAGCCAACTAGACCACCCTCCCTAAGCTGGCTGCGCTTTGAGATTCTGCCCATGAAAAGTCCCAAACAGAATTGTTGATGAAGGGCAGAAATGAGCTCACCCAGGAACCTTCATGACTTTGGACTACGAATGTGAACACAGCTCCTGCTCTGGTGTTGCGAGGCGCAGAAGGCTCTAGACAGCAGCCCTGGTAACCCGTATTCACCCAGCAAAAGCCCAAAGAATATCTTGAGGGACACGCTGGTATGCCTACTCCAGATCCAAAAATCACATTCATACTGGATGGGCATTCTCCCATGACCCCCCCCCGGAACACCTGCAAGAGTAAAGAGCTGGTCCACTGTTCCATGGTCTGCACAAAATCCGCATTGTTCCTCCTGAATCCTCGGTTCAGCGGTCAGCGAGTCTCCTCTCAGGCGCCGTGGCGCAAGCTTTCTCCTGTAGCCTCCTGAGTAACGTGACCCACTGTAGACGGAGCAAACTCTCCCGTCCCTTCTTGCAAAAAATGGGGGCCACCACTGTGGTCCGCTAGCCCCCCCCCCCGTCGCTTACGCCTCCACACAACACTGAAGAGGCACGTCAGCCAAGACCACAACAATGTTCGGAGGCTCCAGCATCTCCGGGTGAATTTCATCGAGGAGCTTCTTGCTCGCTAGTAAGATAAAAACATTTTTGCTCAACAATATTAAGACCGACACCCCACATACTCATTTCTTCAAACCCTCAAATGTGAGACAATAAATGACCCAGTGAGATTGCAACATCTTTGCAGTATTCCTGGAATTCCGTAAAAACATGTTTTTGATATCATGTCATTTATATGTATAACTTCTTTTTTTAAAATATATATGACAGTTTTTGTATCACTACCAAAAAATATCTGAACGCATCTCCTGTGGAATCTCAATATAAGTTTTGGTGATGTCACTCCCACCGGAAGATCATCGTCCGATAGGCGCGAGTGTTTTGTGGGTTTTCATTTTTTTTAACCTCAGAAAACGTTTGACGTCATCAAACTGATACCAGCGGCATCGTCAGTTGCATTCGTTTACGTGGCTGAGCCGTTGTTTTTTTGCTTGTCATTCAAAACGTTCTCGCCCTTTCGCGCTTCCTCCCCCGTGGGGCTCACGGTTGCTAGGGTGTACACGCAAAACGTTCCAGGCAACGAGGACTCCTTTTCCAAGTCTTCCGAGGGGGAGAGCGAAGACCAAATCACATCCAGCAGAATAAATCATAACGATTCCTGCCTCCCGCCCACTGCAGAACACGATATAAAACATAACTATAATACAAAATAATTATTCACGAACCAAAAGTGGCAAAAATAGCAAAACAAAACTGATTGTAACATGGGTCATTCTAACCACCTTCGGAAGACTGTAGGCGTCAGTCGCTTACGCGTAAGAATCTGCATTTCAAGCAGGTCATTTGTCCTTTTGGTGCGGTACTTTGCTTAAGCAGTACCTCTTGTACTATGCGTCAAAAAGTAAGACAAATGTTAGCGTGCTAATAAACTAAAAAAGGGTTAGGTTGTATGGGTGTGTGGGTGTGTGTGTGTGTGCGCGCGCACGCATCCTTTGAAGACCGACTGCTTCAAAGTTGGGGTGACGAGGCTGCCTAGTTTTCTAAGGTGCTTTTAATGAGGCACGCTTTCCCCCCTCCGGTGGGTGGATCCGTCCTATATTCCGCCCTCCCCAAGGAGACGCCGAGGCCGAAGCCGGAGCCAAAGAGCGCCGGCTGAGAAGAGAGAGCGAAAGATGAGCCTCCCCAGCTCATTAAAGACGACATGAGGCTGCGGAGAGGACGGACACGCTCCTCTCGCTTCAGAGTAATTAGCTGAAAATTGACTACATTGAAGTCAAGTCATTGCCAAGAGTGGAATAATAGAACTGAATAATTTCTGATTTGGTGTCGCGTTCCCTGCGACTTGTTAAAACACAAATTGCACATGTGGAGTAACAGTTAATTATATATAGAAAGACCGGGTGCTGTGTTAGCATTGGTACCTCCAGGGATTTTGGACCCCATGGAAAGATAGGCCATTGGGCCCTGCAGTTGGGCCCAATGCAATTGCTGTACCCATGGCAACAGAATCCAATCAACCCGTTCAAGGTACAGATACTTTCCCCTTTGCTGCTTTGCAACTGGAAGTTACAAAGCCATCTACTGTGACTGGAAACCAGAAGCTCAGGCATGATCCATCATCCAGCAACTCGTCTCACTGCGAGTTTTTGGAGGATCTATCGAAGCACCGGTCGCTTACGGGAACCACCGTTTCCACGCTGAGGCCTGGACCCAACATTTCATGAGGAGAGGAGGATTTTACAACAATTCGGGCTCTAGAAATACTTGCTCTTTCCACCCCAAACAAGAAAAGAACCCGCTAGTGTAACTGGTATATTTCAAATTACTCATTCTATTAATGATCAGTGGGACATTATCACATACAGGGTATGTTGGATGATGCATCTCTCCACTGTCTACAGCATTGTCCAGCAGCTGGGTGTGCAAGTCAAAGGGAGGCTAAGGAAGACCTTGTGAGAAACATGAAGTCCAAATGAGGCCGACACCATATTTTCACCATCATTCACATGCAGTCCAATCACAGGACAGCATTAAGTCAAGGTACACAAAGGCACTGAGCTCGGATCACCCAGTCCACATTCAGAGGTGGTTTGGGGCCACACGCGGACTCACTCTTGTTGCAGCATGTACACGAATGTGCTCTGGGCCATGCCGAAGCTTAATCGATGGCCTCTACGTGGTGTGTGGGGGGGGGTTGAAGATCCGATCACAGCTGGTCACTCTAAACACCGGGTGTGAACTCACAAGCTCGGATATGTCCACTTGCTACCCATGAAGCAGCAGCAAAGATCACAAACAGCCCGTAGAAAGACTGAATGAACAGCATCCTGTTTCCCGTCCCCGCCACCTCCCCCGGGACCCCGCGGAGGACACTGGAACGAAGCATTCCAAAAACTCCCTGAAAAACCCCCCTACGGCAGCGCTTCTCTTGCCAGTCTTGCTTGAGGTACTCCGTCTGTCTGTTCCGAGGCCTGGCGGCAAGGCTGGGAAAAAAAAAAAAAAAAC
>CAAKHG010047935.1:0-15939 GCA_901007715.1 Dactylopterus volitans
TTTTTCAAAATAAAGCGATTCTCTGGTGCTCAGGTGGCCTGCCTGGTGGCCCGAGCGGGGGCCTGGTGGCCCGAGCGGGGGCCTGGTTGACTGGTTTGACATGGAGGTCGACAGCTGCCGGGCCGCAGGGCTATTAGTGGAGCAAAGTCAGGCCGACACGCACTCACACATGCCGCATGAGAAAAAAACTGCAAAAGGCTTCTGCACGTGTTAAAAAGAAAAAGAAAAAGAAAAAGTGCACAACCACAAGAAAACGGCCGCAGCCACAACTGTGCGTTTATATTTCGGCGCGCTGCGTTGTCGCGCGGGCAGACGCTCGTGAAAAAAAAAGGGCCTCCTTTAACGTTCTCCGCCGGCACGTGCGTGAGCACGGAAAAAACACACACCTCTAAGCCCCTCTAATCCCGCCCACCCTTTTAAGACGCCCGGCCCTCGCCGTGGACCCTTTCAACTGGATTTCCCGGGTCGCTGAACCCTGTTAAAAGCGGCGTCGGGCGGAGTTAAGCGACTCCCAGATGCGCTGGGACGTCGCCGCCTGAGGATGAAACACTCCCGCCACACCGGCGCGAATACACAAGTCCGGAGCCCTCAAACGGCACCTGATGAGTGATTCCTGCGCGCCGTCCCGCCGCGCGTAAAAATAGCCCCGTCCTGGCACGGGCTGTTATCCGCCGCGCCAACGCAAATGTGTGTTTTACACCTGATTAACATTCTCGCAGTCCTTCTTAACAGCCGTCCGTGCGAGACACCCCCCCACCTCCCCCCTCTGCCTCTGAATGCTGGTTTATGACAACAACAGCACTCCGGGGTTCTGAGGTCGCTCCTGAAACAAAGAGCCACTTCACCGCGCGCCGGGTCGTAAAAGCCGACACGTCGCGCTTCCTGCATTCGCTTCAATTAAGGAAACGAACAGGCCAAACGCTGTCGCCCATTCAGTTGGGATGGGATCCCGATGGTCGTCTCAACAGTTGTGCAAAAAAAACAAAACAACAACAACGAAACAAATGGCAAGGAAATCTAATTTGAATCAGTGCGAGCGGCTCTGACGGCCACCAATCGCATCGACGGCACGGAGGCGGGTGATTTGCCTCCTTCCACGCCGACTGGTTTCTCTGTCTTTGAGGTTTATGCAAAAAAAACACCGGGCTTATTTTCACCAAACCCAGCGGAAGGACGGGCCGAAGGGGAACCTGGTGTCAGTGTCCTCGAGTGAGAAATTTCTCATTTCTCATTAATATGCTGAATATATTCATGTCAGAATCAGTGTTATTGGCCAAGTCTGTGCACACAGACGGGGAGTTTGGCTCCGGGTTTAACGTCGCTCACACGCTCGTGCAAGAATGTGACAGTAAATATCGACAAAAACAAAATAAAAAAAAAAAACCCAGACGGCCATTCGCGGCGCCATCTTGAATCAAAAGAAGGTTTTCATTCAGGTTTATAACAAATCTGCCGTTTATATACCAATAACATTGTGACGTTTTACATGGGTACCAAAGTGTCTGGAAGTACGATGCTATTTGCACCTGGGCAGAAGAATCCCACTTTTATTATTGTTTTAAACACATTGTTTTAAACACAGAAATCGCTTGAATCTTAACGGGCACGTTTGCTGCCTAAAAGTCGCCAAACTGCGACGGGGAAACTCGAGAAAAATGAAAACAACAGGTCCAAGAAGTCTTAGGAATAATAAGTCGACACTGTAGCCGTAAGTGTTTTTTTTCCCTCCAGGCCCGCGAGATGAAAGCTGGGACGAAGCCTTTCATCCGCCGCTGACCGCCGCGTTATTATCATCACTATTATCACCTCACAAAACATAAAAAAAACCTCCCATAACCGTGTGACTGCATCTAACAGCCCGAATCCGGGCCGACGGTGTTGTTCACACGTCCTCCTGTTTTTTTTTTATGTTTGTGTGTTTTTTGCTGATCTGGCGTTTATGGGGAGCCTCTGCGCTTCTGTGCGAGCGCGCGCACACACGCACACACACACACACCCAAACTCTTCCAGCGTGGAAACGTTTCAGCAGGATTTGGCCTGAAACCCGCTGGAATCGGAGCCGTCAGGGGAAGTGCGTCGAGTCCGGTTTGTGAGATGTTTATTATGTTTTTTATTTTTAGTTTTTTTTTGGAGGCGGGGAGGTATCTGGCCCGATCAAATCAAAGCGCGCGCGAGTGAGTCGGACGCAGGGGTGTTGTGCTGCGCTTGGGCGCCGCGATGTGCCTCTGCACTTCAGATTCCCAGATTCCCGAAGCTCAGCGGCGGAGGCGAGCAGTGGACGGAGGTGAGCCGGAGCCCTCGTGGGACTCTGGGTCGATGGCGCTTCAGGTTACAACCTCCCTGAGAGGCTGTGGGGGGGGGAGTTGGACGGGGTGGGCAGCCAGTAGCAGGGCGACTGACGCCCCCCTATTTCTGCAGAGGCTATTTAAGGCTGGAGCTGTGGGGGGGCTGAGGGAGGCTGACAGACACACAGTTGCATACCAGGCATCTTCTCTTTGGCAGGATCAAAGCCGGCGAAGGAAATGTGATCTATCCGGTCGGAATTAACACATTTTGATGTAAAACGCCTGCAGGAATAAATGCTTGTTTTTTTTTTTGCGTGATTTTAAATGTTTAAATTTTGCTGCCACACACACACACAAGAATGAGCCACGTGTGTTTGCGCAACAGGGAGACGCGTTGCTCACTTTTAACATGCGATTATTCCTTTGTCACGATCGGCGCAGCAAAGAGTCAGAGTCATCCAGCTTTGAGGCGTCCGGCAGCGGCACAATGTTTCAGCCACTGATCGACGCGCTCCGGATTCATCATAAATCCCTTAATTATTTGGCAAATTTCAAGTGACTGTGAAGGACTGTAAACTGAGTTCATCCTCTGAGAAGAAGAAGAAAAAAAGAAATATCAAACCTCCAAAGCAGAAAAGCCAAGACAGCTGTGAGTCTGCAAGTCTCTATTAGTAACTGAGTGCGGCTGAGTGGAGACAACCTATCCATCAAACGCGCGTTTTTGTGTGTGTGTGTGTGTGTGCGCGAATGAGTGTGTGTGTGTGTGTGTGTGCGTGGACCTACTGTGCTCGCCGTCCGCGTTGTCGTCACAGTTGGGGCTGAAATTGTCATACGAGTCCCAGCGGATCAGGGGATCCTGGGTGTTGTAGTCCACCGAGACGCTCGGCCCGTTCTCCAGGTGGCCCAGGCCTGAGGAGCACATTGCATCATGGGTAACTGGGTCCTTGCACGGGCTAAATGCTGCTCTCTTGACTCTGATCGCAATATAAACTTCGGAGCTGAGTTACCTCGGATTTTTTCGGGTCCATATGAGAAAACAAACTCCACCTTCCCATATTCCGGAAATCTCTCATCTGTGCGGAGACACAATGTAAAAATCATCAGTGGAAACAAACGCAAACAAGCGTAATTATGTGGGGAAAAGTTGGACCTGGGGAGGGAAAAAAAAAAATTCCGTCCTGGGATTTTGGCTCAGAGCGGCCCGCCGCAACTGATCACACGCCACCGATCCCCACGCTCCAGTAACCCAATATGCATACTGTCATGGAAGACTAAAGTGAAAAACAAATTTCATAAAAAAATATCCATATAAAATACAGCTAAGGAGCAATAATAATCCAATAATAACAGATCCTAATCATCTAGTGTAGTCCTAAGGTCTGGTATTGATTAGGCCGCATGGGTACATGACATGAAATGCATTTGAAAAAAATGGAAAAAAAACAACAAAAAACACATTTTCTGTTTGATTATTGATGTAAAAAAAATAAACTTATTCCACGTAAGCCCCTATAGGAGGCATGCCACATGGGTTTATTGTAAGAAAAGTTGAAAATCCTGTCAATAAAGGTTATTATTAGAGTATGATTACATGAGACCAAATCTGTAAAAAAAAACAAAAAAAAAACAAAAAAAAACAAATCATAAAAAAATAGTTTTGTGCCAGTAGAGGCAAGTTATTCATGGTCCCTAGATAGCTCAGAGTGGAAGAAATAAAATGATATTTATCCAGCTTTTTGTTCTTGCAGACACACTGTTTGCTGAAGCTTTACACTCCGTAAAAGGAACGACGGGCTGCTAAAAACGGCAGTCGTATCGGCCGACCGTCCTGATACGGCTCAATTACAAAGTGTAAAAACGAGCAGGGCGTTAAAGACTGTTTTGAGTAAGAATCAAAGGTAAGATTTTAATTTAAAATCAACACATTTTGAGATTGTGGCTCTGCCTCAAAGGCTGAGCATTCAGCACAAATGAAAACTATATCTAACTAAACAATCTTCAAAAAAAAAAAAAGTCTATTTTGGAGACTCCGTCTTGCTGTATCCTCTGACAACCTCAAGCAAAGATGGTTGCTCTAAACCCCGGGCGGCTGTCTCCCCTCCCTCTTTCTACTTCCTCCCTTTAAATTAAATCAAATAGTGACTGCTGAGCTGCGTTGGCCACCAGAGGACCCCCTTCACAATAAAACTGCAGGGAGCTTGGATGCCGCGGGCCAGGCCACCCCGGTCAAAACCAGTTTAAAACAACAGGTGATGATCGCGGCTTTTTGATGCACGTTTAGGAGCTCGAGCTCCCTTCACCATCTTGGCTTTGACTCTTATGAGTAAACGCTGTGATTAAAAAAAAACAAAAAAAACCCCCAGAGAGATCAGTTACCTTTGAAGGTCTCGTCCAGCTCGCTCTTCCCGAAAACCACCCCGAGGTCGTGGATGGCGCAGGTGTGGAACTGCACCCTGAAGACCACGTCCCTGCTGGGGTTTCTGAACCTCTTGTGGTAGCACTTCAGCTGTGGCGAGACACGGGAGCGGGGGCGGCGGCCGTGAGACGTGAACGCGCCACCGATGAGCCGTCGCAGAGATAAATCCTGGTGTCTCGCGGCGTTCGGAAATGCGCGCGGCAACGTCGCTGCACACTTTAAACATCAGCACATCCTGCAACTGCACTCGTGCTTCCATCTGTCATACTGATTATGTTTGTGTCAGCTTGGATTTAAAAGGGTCCCTGACACCTCATTTCTACTTATATTTTTTTCTGTTGATCTGTTTTATAGAAGGCATGGTTTTATTTTTCATATTTGGCTCACTTTTGTTTGTTTTTTTGTAATTTTTTGTCATATTTTTAGCAATATTTTTATACTTTCTTCCATGGAGCTTTAGATTTTATACTGGCATGCAGCAACTGTGACCAGACAAGTTCCTGACAGAGATTAATGAAGTATTTCTGATTCTGACTGATGTTAGGAGAAAGAAAAAAAATCATTTTATTATATATATACAAAAAAATAAAAACAACCTAAAATCGACGGCAAAGTCTCAGGACCAGAGAAGGAAATCGTACCAAGATGTCTCCTTTGAGAAGCAGGCCGGGTTCGATGGTGATGCAGATACTGGTGTTGCTGTCTCCTTGCACGTTGCTGTGTAACAACAACAACAACAACAACAACTTGTGAGCAAATCCAACACTGGGTTCAATACGGGGTCAGCAAAAACCACACGGAGGCGGAATAAGAGTTGCCGTACTATATTCCTGACGTGTAGACCGGCTGCATGGCCTGGTAGATCTTCAGGAAGGGACGGCAGCCTGCGAGGCGGAACAAGCCGAGGTGAATTCAGACCTTTTCTTTTTTTTTTTCAAAGTCAAGCAGCAGTTCTGTGTCCATATTTGGTCGACAGACACTCACCACCTTTGGCCTCAAAGTTTGGAATGCCGTGCATGATGACATGATGCAGGAACAGAGGCTTGTTGTTGATTTTTATGTGCCCGGACAAAAGGCCATTGAAGTATCGCACATACCTGCAGGAGAGAGAGAGAGAGAGAGAGAGAGACACTGACGGTGATGCAGCACCTCTGCTGGATAAACTTAATCTGGACGTCCGATCAGTGCTGCAAAATGTAGTCGGCCCAGTAAAATAAACAATAAAATAAACGCCCCGAGTGTGTCCTATGTTGACTGAGGGAGCCGAGTTCTTCTGCACCAGGATCCACATGCGCGCAAAACTGCGATGGCAGCGTTCCAAATCTTGCCCAACTCGCAGAGGTGACGTGAATCTTCCGCTGACCGGGAATGATCTCGCATGGGAGACATGTCAATCAAAGTGTGGGGAGTTATGCCCGATATCAGCAGGAGAGGCAAACGTTTATTTTTTTCTTTCTTCTTCCATGATTTAAAATCAGTTTAGATGTTAGATGTAGATTTCTCCTTTTTTTTTTTTTAATTTTTATGAGTCACTAAGAGCAGAAGAAGAAGATGATGAAGAGGGCAGGGACGATGGAAGAGGATGATTCACCATGGCGACCCCTGAATAAGGTTCAGAAGAAGAAGTCACTGCAGCCTTTTTTTTTAAACTTTTTGCTGCATTATCACAAAGGAAACGGCCGACGAGTTGAATGTCGTCCACTCTCTTATTATCACACGAAACTCCATTTTGGAAAGGAAAAAAAAAAGACCGACATATGTTCCATTGGCTTTGTTCTCCTTCCAGAACTCTTTTGTTTTGTGTCTCCACGTGGACTCGACCGCGCAGAGGCTGCGTGACAGCTGGTGCAGGTGTGATGATGGGGCGCTCCGGTTCGCTTCGGCGCAGCGTTGGCAGGCAGCAGATGAGAGAATGTTCGTTACAGACGAGGAGAGACCGAGGATTTGGACTTCTGATCTTTATCCGTCAAAAAAAAAAAAAAAAAAAAAAAATCCCCTTAAAAAATATTTCCTAAAAGTCCTTCTAAAGACCTGCAGCACGGCAGAAATGTTTATCTTGCCGTTCGCGATAAAGCAAAGCACATTGCCAAATAAGGAGCTATCGGGAGTGCAAAATGGATATTTTGGCCTGCGCATGGTGCATTTAATCTGGCTGGGACATTTCATTACTACTTTTGCACGCGCTCGCATGTTGGCCAGTGGATCGCAACCGTAAATTTCCAGGACATCTGGGCTCCTGAAGACACACTTGAAAAAAAAACAAATTAAAAAAAAGTGCTAATCAGGGGAAGATTTCGACCTGATGTTGGTGCTGGATTAAATTTTTGGGGATCGACGAAATAATCTGTGATCGGGTGGATTCAGGGCCCGAAGCACCGGAACCTCCCTCTCCCGCCTGCTTCACCTTCACCGCCCGTCAGCTCCGGCGCGCCGGCCAGCAACTGTATTCCACGCTACAAAACGCTCTTTAACCACCACGGGAAATGTCAGAGCCAATCAGAGGCCAGTCGGGGGTCCGCTGAGTAAGTGCGGCCCGGTTGTTAACGATGATAATGATGATGGCACCAAACACGACCTTGACCGCGGGGCTGCCGCGCGCAGGAGCTCCCACTTGCTCTGCTGTCAGCGGCCAGATGGTTTTGCAGCTCGGAGATTCAATTAGGCTTCGGTGGGATGTGAAAGCGGTGCTGGGAAGGAGGGGGGTGGGGGGCAGGCGGGTAGGGAGGGGCTTGCAGGTGACGACAGCAGTTGTCGTGTACGGCCTTTTCGCCGAAACACCGCGCTCCGTTAAAGGTTTGCGTGCAGCTTTTGGAAATGCAAAACCGATCATGTTGCCTGTTACGAGCCTCCGCTGCCGCCGCGTGACGCCACAGTCGACGCAGGAGGCCCCAGACGGCGCAAGCGCTCGTTAAACGTAAAGAAGAGCTTTCGCAATGAAACCGAAAAACACATGCGACTGGTTTCTGAAGGACGCAGCAGCCGTCCAGCATCTGTCAGGGTTTATCCAAATTGTGTGCAAATGTCTGACTCCTGGCTGCTTATGTTCTTGAGAGAAGACAACGGCAATGTTTGCCTTCCCTTACGTTCCCTTCCTTTCCGTTCTAGGAGATTAGGCTCGTACATAAAAGTTAGTTTTTGTTTTATTTTTTTCAATCTTTGCACTTTTCGGTGGGGGGGTGGGGCATGTTTTGGAGTTTAAGGGAAAAAAAGATCTTCATATGTATATAAATCAATCAGATTGTCAGATACAACACCAAAATATTGAAAAGGCATGCACGCTGTTGCCCGCGTGGTTGGAGTAGCTTCAGTTTGCAGACACCTTCCTCTATTTGTTCCTGTTTACACGCGTCGGTACTGATCGGCAAAAGTTTTGAGAAGACGCGCGCTTCATCTGTCAGGAATGAATCACATGGTCACAATCACTTCACGAGAAGAACTACAGAAATATTTCATTCCACCTTTTACGGGCCGCGGCGTGAGCACGGCGGCTGCTCCGTGAAAATTATTTATTCGCGAGATAAGGAATTGAAAACGTGTAAAATCAATGATTTTTTAACTGGAGTCTGGAACATGTGTGATGCTTTTTTTGTTTTTTTGTTATTATTTTGAAAAAGATAGCTGGTTTATTTACTGTAAATAATAAGTAATTCTCAGAAACGTGGCCAACACTGCAAAAGACGAGCGTGGGCCAGGTGTTTTTGTCGCCGTCACTCCCGAGGTAAACCGCCCCCCGCCGCCCGCCCGCCCGCCCATGGCTACGAATGACACAAATTGGCCGGCGTCTCGTTTTTCATCACATGTCGCGCCGCCGCATCGGCTCCGCCCACTTCCTCCCGGCCCCACCGGCCCCCGGGGTCAGACAGCGCGGCGGCCAGCGCTCCCAGCGTGGGGCCGGATTGTTTACTGTAGCGTTCGAGCGTTTCACAGCCCAACAGGGTGATTATTTAATGATGCTGAAGCGCCGAGCATTCTGCGAGAGCCTTATTCCTCGCTTTTACGGGCGCTTGTGGCGGCAGCAGGCTGAGCTCATCTGTTGATGTTAATGTCACACATTCCAGACCATAATACTGGCAGGCTCCGGGGGCGGGGATAATTATATCCAAAGCAGGAAATAGCAGCATGGCAGAGGGCAAGCCTATAGACCTGTTAAGAGAATGGCTGGCTAGCTAATTCGCCCGGCTGAAACCAGGAGGCGTTAAGTCCCCCCGGTGTTTCTTATGTTTCCTCATTTATTCCCTCCAACCTTTTCCGGCTCATCCTTTTTTCCAGGAAGCGCCTCAGATGAGGATTCCTTTCTCCGCAGGTGAAGAAAAGAGACGGCGAGGGAGGTGGTGGTGGGGTCAGGCCTTTAATCTCCGCAGAGGAAGCTAATGATATGGTTGGAGAAGATTTACGACCTCCAGGAGGATGAGAGGACGGAGACGGTTCCCGACACCCAGCAGGAGCGAGCGAGCGAGCGAGCGAGCGAGCGCTTACAAAATAGGAAATCTTAGTCAAACACTCGTGGATGATTTGGCCCCCGTCTGCTTAGGAATTCGCTCTCTATCTCGAAAACACCCGGCGCTAAAAGCGGAGAGGGGAAAACATGCTGTGATACGCGCAGATGACAGCGATTGAAGCGCCACCAGGGCCCCACCGGGGACCAATGGAATCTCTCGGACAGATATGATGGGCGGATGGACGTCCTCTCTCTCTCTTTCTCTCTGTCTCTCTCTCTCTCTTTGCGCCATGACATTTTCCCATAATTATCTCAATTACAATTAAACTGCGGATAAACGGAACAAAAACAAATTCCCCTTTGTGAAATGCTCCTCTAAATGGAACAAGACATATACAGTATGCGCAGTCACACAATCAAGCATTAGCATTCAACCGCTAGGGCTAATTTTTCTGTTCGAGAATGCGAGTAAATAACTATGATCAGGAAATAATCATGTGTTTGACTATTTTACTTACTTTTTTCGAAAAAGGGTCAATTCAAAAATTCATGGATAACGATCGTAATTATATTCTAGCATTAAAAATATCATTTCGGTTAGCTTCTACATGCTGGTTTAACCATTTTAGGGCGGTCGTCTCCCGTTTCACAATGTCTGAGTCACAACTTGCAAGCAGGAAGTGATGTCACGGCTGACCTTTTCTGGGACGGCTGGCCCACAGGAAGTGCCTTGTCCTCGTAGAAGCGTCTCATGGCGAACCGGTCCAACGCCTGGTCCGCGCTGCGCCGTGCGACATCGGGAAAGTGTTGCGTTATTCCTCATAAAAGGGCACATTTTCGCAAACATCATAAACAACTGGGTGTTTTTTTTTGGAGGGGGAGGGGATCTCAACCTGCAGACCCCCCACATCCCCACGTTTTGAATTTTAGACACTTTTTGAATCCTGCTGGCGCTGTCTTAAATATTAAACATCTGGTTGCATTAAAAAAAAAAAAAGATGACACTCTTTCTCAGCGAGCCAGAAAAACAAACCGGCCAGGACGAATTGTTTTGCCATAATAATCACATCAAAAGTTTAATCTTCAGGGCCCAACTGTGATCGGCCGGCGCTTCTGTCCCCGCGCAACCTCGGACTGTCGGATCAAAAGTACTGGACTGGAGGATGTGAACGCGGCGGCTACCTGGCGGAGATGTTGCTGTAGTGCATGTACGCCGCCACCACAACCCCGGTGCGACCTCGGTTCCCCTGCCGCAAGAGAGGAAGGGAAGGAAGGGAGAGAGAGAGAGGAAAACTGTCATGAAGTTGGAAGACCGTCGGTTAAGAAGTTTATTTGGCACCGGAGTTATTACAGAGACATCAAAAGGTTCTTTTTTCCTTAAATACTGAGGCGTAAATACGTGATCGGGGGAAGCAGAGAAATAGAAAAGTCGGTATATAAATTGACCCATCAACTCTGAAAGCGGAGCCAAAAGACAGAGAATGCCCCCTTGTGGCCGGATGTCGTAAAGGTCATAAATCCAGCTTGTTCACGCGAGAATTTAAGCCAAAAAACAAAAAAAAAAAAACAATCAAAGTACTTAAAATATCATATAATTTTTTTTTCCACCCAGAGATGATTTCTGTCACTGAACGTAGTTTCATCATGTTAAGGTTTCTGGTGAATTTGGCTTCCTCTGGTTGGGAATTTCACATACGAGAGTTGAGAGTAGACGTAGTAAACGTAGATCATCTGTGTTTGGAAAATTTCCGCTATTTCACGTTACTTTTTAGGTCAGTAAGGTTTTTTATTTTATTTTTATTTTTTTTATTCCCCCTCCGTCTGTCTGTCTCACCTTGTTGTGAAGCACGACGACGTTGCGCGGCTCCCCGTTGAGCCAGGTGTCGATGGCCTTGCACATGCTGCAGATCTTGTCCAGCGGCGGCGCGTGGTGGTCTGGCCAGCCGAACTCCAGGACCTGGGGGACACATGCAAATTGTGAGTTGTGGCCAAAAACACCAGATGTAAACACACGAAACAAAACTAGAGAAATTCCCTTCATGCTTTCGCTTGTATGTTACTGTTCTCAAGCGCGAGTTCGAGCGAATCTCGGATTCAGCGGAGCCAGCTCATCCATCGAGCCCTTTTTTTTTACCTTGTGGTTTAACTTTGCTAAGTCATTCCTCATCTCGCTCAGGTTCAGCACCTGGAATCGCAGGGAGAGCAAAGGTGAGGATGTCAGAGCATCGCGTGATCTGATAAAACATCGCCAACTCAAACAGATTCAATCAGCGGTCAACATAAAACTCCCCCTGAAGGGTAGAACTTTTTGCAGGGTGTCTGCACCGTATTCTGTGGTAAACATGCAATGGTCATAATGTTATGGCTGGTCTGTGTGTACATGTTCTTCTGAAAACTATGAGAAAAAAAACCTGCTACATGGTGGCATCTGCTGGTCATTATATACACAGGAAGTGGTGGTGTAAGACTCTGATTACTTTGTGGTCTGGGTGCCCCCTCGCGTCTCACCAGATAGTGTTCGCCATGTTTGGAGCGCAGCATCGCCGCCACCTCCTTGAGGTTGGTGGTGTAGCTGCGCTCATCGGCCGCCGCCGAGAAGGAGACGGAGATGATCCTCTCGGTGATGTAGACCAGGTCCACCTCATAGCTCTCCTCCATGGCCTGAACCACACTCTGACTCCTGGGGAAGCAGAGAGGGGACAGTGTCGGCGTGACGCCTTCAAGGCCAACCTGAACATCTCGCCAGGCTTCGCTTTGGGAAAGGAGCCCTGAATTTGAAGCTTGCTGGTGCGTTTCTTTTTTTCCCCAATTCCAGTTCTACCTGATGTTATTCCTTTGGGGTTGATCCAGAGAGGTTTTCTTTTCCCGGCGTCTCAAATCAAAGATTAGCTCAGGATTTAGCTGTTATTTTACGCGCATGGCTGCGCTACTTGGTGGAATTGTCGTAAAATCTGTAGCATCTAATTTGGGCGCGCAAGTTTATTGTGCCGCAAGCACGTTTGCTTGTTTTGGTATGCGAGTGAAAAAAAAAACAAAAAACCCCACTGCAGTCCTGGTGAAAGTAACATGATCCCGGCGTTTGCTGTTGTTCTCCAGCTGCTGCACGTGACTGAAAAGTATGTTAAAGATTCTTCTCAAAGCAGCGACGAGGGACTGTTTCGCTCTAGAAACGAGCCGCAGAAACACACTCCGCGCGCCCAGCGCCCCATAACGCACCCTGCGACCCGAGCCGAGCGGCGCATAAACTCTTGGTGGCGCTCGAGGTCGGGTCCCAGATCTGCCGCGGGGCGCTCAGCCCGGCGCCGGCGCCGGCTGTTGGCGACGGCACTTTAACACGCGGCCTCCGGGTCCAGATGCCAATCGGGTAAACCAGAAGCGCGAAGAATGTCAGTGTCGTTTGGCCTTTTATTCCTCGGCAGTCACCCTCATTGCTGCGTTTAGGTGCATTTAAAATAACTGGAGCAGGTCCCTCGTGCTTTAAAACTGTATCTAACTGCTAATTTTCTTTTATCTAAATAAATAAATAACAATTTTCCAGGTAACTTTAACATATTTTGACCCGTGACCCCTATTTTCTGACCTCCAAATTCTCGTATCGATCTTTTCTGGGATCAGCTTAGCTGCAACAGAACAATTCAGAGGGGCCTAACAGGGGAGAGGGAGGCTTTGACCTTTTGACCCCTCCGATGGACGGCCCAACCGCGGCACATTCTTGATTCTGCACCCCAGCTATTTGTTTTCGCGGGCCGGCCCCTTTTTCTGCAGTCGCTGTGAGAACACATCTCTCGATTTCTTCCGGGGACTAATGACAGAGTTCATCGCAAACATGGACTCCATCAAAAGTCAACCCCCGCGGGTCGTTCTTATATTTCTTGGAGAGGAAAAGAGTTTACAGTCCCGCGCCGACTGTTGACACGGCCTCCGCTAGATGTTTTCTGCGGTCCGTTTTTCGCTGCGGCCAATCAGCGCTGTTGGCTGGTGAGCGTACAGTAAAGCTTGGAGAAACAGCCATGGCAGCAGGAATAACAGACAACAGATGGAGGAGGGAGACATAACATTCTTGGATGAATGAAAAAAACAAAAAAAGGCTGAAATATTCGGTGCAAACAGTCGTTTTTTTTTTTTAATGTTTATCACATGACATGCAGACATCATGAGAAGAGTCTGGGATTATATTGGATTTAATTTCTGCTCGTGCTTGTGAACAGGAGTTGATGTCTCTTCTTCTTCTTCTTTTTTTTTTTTTCCCCTCCTCTGAAATCGGAGAAGTCATGTTTTTTCCCTTTCCTGCTTCTCCCAAGAACCCAAACAAAGATCCTCAAAGGCACTGATGCTCCTGCCAGAAGGGAAAATAACTGCTCGCTCGATCTGTGCTTAATTTAATCCCCGGCGGCCATCTTTCACCCCCCCCCACCCCGTCAAACAAGTGTGTGCATCTGCATTTTGACGCGGCCGTGATGCGTCTTACCTCGACTGCTTCCGCCTGATCTCCACACTCTTGCAGGACCTCGTCGACCCCTGCGGAGAGAAAAACAAACGCTCACGTTTGAAGGACTGGCGGGAAGAGGGACGGAGGGGCGGATGATTCATAAGATCGCAGCGACGCGATTGGATTACAACGGCACGAGCGAGGTCGTCTTGTGGACCCGCTGAGCTGCGAAGATGACGGCGAGCAGAAAGGGAGGCAGAAGGTGATGAAGCAGGCGATGAGGAATTGTGGGTAGAAAGTTAAGAAAAAAAGAAGGAGCAAGAGAGGAGGGAGCCTTCCTGACGGGGCTTGCGGGTCTTCAGCTCCACACTTTAATTACTCTGTCCTGCATCCAGTTATTTGCTGCCTGGCTGTGACAGGTCTGCGGGGGGGTTGGGTGGAGGGGGGGGGTTGCTAAACGCGCCGCACTGTCGAGGAACCGCTGCATAATTGATGCCGCAGTTGGCTCTTCCTCTTAATGTTTTCGCCGGGCTCAGGGGAGAACACGTCGGCATGACTCAGCCGCCATCGCCAGAACCTCCCCAACCCCCAACCCCCACATCCCACCCCCCCAAAAAAAGAGAGAAATAATGAAGCCGTCCAAGAGCGCCGAAAATGACAGCAGGGTTTATCCGCGCAGACGTTGGCCGGGGGGGGGGCAACTCTCCCCACAGTGTCGTGAGGCGCGAGCGAACAGTTGACAGCGATGTTGGCGAGGAGGGTCTCCAATCATGGTGCAAGGTTAAACACACAGACCCCCCTCATACAACCCCCCCCCCCTTTTCCCCCTCACTCCTCCGAAAGCTCGGTGTTGCTCGCAGATGATCCCGCCCCCCCAAGAACGGGAAGCATAATTCTCGGTGATTTGACAGGAACCAGATGCTCGGCCGACCGCGGACGCCGGTGTTTGCAAAATGAAACAGCATGTTCGCGCGGGGCGTCGCCGCGTGTTACACCGCCGGGTGTTACACCGCCGGGTGTTACACCGCCGCGTCTCACACCGCGGGGGCATTCTGCTGCCCCGCAGCGCGACGGTGGCCTGGACGATCCGGCGTTCAAAGAGCGCCTCGCGTTCCCGCGTGAAATGTAGCGCTGGGCGACGCGGCACGTTCTTAACACGAGCACGGGGATGGTAGTTTTTTTTTTGTTTTTTTTTGTCTGTCTGAATCTGACACATACGCCAGCCTAGAGCCGTAAATCGGCTCCGGACATGCGAGCTGAGCCACCAAATTGCAGCTGGATTAGTTTCTCTTCAATTAAACTGCTTGATTTGACTCGTAATTTATGTTTTCATCTCCAGGGTCAACCGAATCTGGGAAAAAAGTCAAAGTAAGCCGGGGAAACCGACAACGTCTTGGTGGGTGCAAGGCGGCCGCAGAAACAGCCTAGACGCTGCGTTCAAGGGTCGACCCCGAGCACCGAACACAACATGGCCCAACTTTTATGCCCATTTTTTTTACCGATATTTATGATGCTGTTTCCACTAAAATAAATCAAAAGCGCCATATCAAGTATGTGAACGCAACATACGTTAAAAAAAAAAAAACCCAACCACCTGCTGTAATTTTTTTGGCCATGGCCAACCCTGCCATCGGGCTCAGGTCGGGGATCCCCACGCCCTCGTTGGATTGGATGTGCAATACGAGGTGCCGAGCGTGAGGCGGCGCCGCCAAACGCTCCGGAACGGCATCCGCTTCACGCCGTGGGATCATTTTGTCGGTTGAAATGAGCCGGAGACGAGCGCTGCAAAAGCTGGAAAACGGCCGCGCCGCACTCCCGGAGTGGCCTACCTTGCCGAACAGGTACCCGAGGCTCCACCGCCAGGATGAACGCAGAGAGACCAAGCGCCTCCGGATGGCGCCACCCAGAGGCATGGCTTGGCAAGCCGCCCGATTCTCGATAGTTTTACTGCTTCAGCATCAAAGTAGAAACAAAATTTTTCCCCCCCAAAAAATGGAAAAAATTGAATGCCGCTGGCTCGTCAGTTTGGATTCGGGATCCCACGTGCTTTCGGATTCAGATCATGGAGCAGGTGACGAGCTTCCGGCGGCTCCCGGCGCATCGCCATGGCGCTCTGCCACAAAAATACTGATCAGAGGCGATGCGGTGGATCTTCCCGCCGCTCTTCCTCATTCGGCTGCCTTCTGCCTCGACTTTCTCCCGTCGTCTCCCTCCTAGCGGCTGTCTGGAACTACTCCTCCCTCTGCCTCATTATGTCTCATTACCCCCCCCAAACACACACACACACACACACACACACACACACACACACACACACACACACACACACACACACACACACACACACACACACACACACACACACACACAC
>CAAKHG010047942.1:0-19638 GCA_901007715.1 Dactylopterus volitans
AAAACTCCCCTTTAAAGGGTAGAAACCTTCAACAGAGCCTGGCTGGAGGTGGGCGGGGCTATCTGCCTTGACCTGAAGGGGAGGAGTTTTATAATGATAATATCAGTGGTGGAGTTCCCTGATGGCCATGCAAGAAAGACAAGAAAGGAGAGCGGGAATAAGAGAGGGCCCCAGTGCATCATGGTCCCCCGGCGGTATAGCAAGGGGCTGGTCCAAGGCGAGCCTGAGCCGGGCCCGCAGTAACTATAAGCTTTGCCAAAGAGGAGAGTTTTAAGCCTCCTCTTAAATGTTTGGAGTTTACCGAGCCCCCGACCGACGGTGGAAGACGGTTCCACAGGAGAGCAGAGGGTTCCACCTCCGGTTCTACTACTAGAGATTCCAGGAACCACAGGTAAGCCTGCATTCTAGGAGCGCAACATTTCTAGTGGGGTAATGAGGTCCTCTTAGCTCCTTGAGATGCGGTGGTGCCACGCCATCAAGGGCTTTATGGGTAAGGAGAAGGATTTTGAATTTTGGAGAAAAGTGATTTCTTATAATATAAATGATTTTAAACCAATTTTTTTTATTGATTTATCTGTTTATTACCAGCCGAGGCACCCCGTTCTCATGTTGTTGTTGACGCCGCAGGAAGCGGAGCCTTGTAGCCGCGCATTGCGTCCGGCAGGGGGCGCCGCGCGGCAGCGTCCCAGGAAGCGGAGCTGCGGCCGCCTTCCCCTCAACACCAGTAGCCTTCACGCGCACCAAGGAGCGGGGGCGTCGAGGAGCAGCGGGGCGTAGACCGGCGCGCACACCGACGCACACGGACCCCTCTCAGCCCCGGAACCGTCAGGAGAAACGCCGGGGAAGAGTGAAAGCAACCGGGACCTGGTGGATCCGCGGCTGGTAAGACTTTTTTTTTTTTTTTTTTTGCGTCTTCGCGCGGGTTCGCTCTTTCCCATCCCGCTTTGAACTTCACGTTTGACTTTAAAAAAAAAACAAAAAACAAAAAAAAAGCAATAGAAACCGCTCCGCCGCCGTTCCGCCTCATTTCTCAGCACCGACTTCAGCGCGTCTCCCACGGATACATCAATGGGAAGTCTCGCTATTATGACATCACGCTCCGGGAGCCGCCTGGAGGACTTTTTTTTTGCGCGCAAAACGCCAGACTCATTTTTTTTTTTTTTGTCCCCTCGCAAGGCTCCACATGTTCCTGCTCCCAGCCGGGATCCAGAGCGCAGACAGGCGAGACCCGCCGCGGCCATGGATGACATCTTCACCCAGTGCCGGGAAGGAAACTCGGTGGCGGTCCGCCTGTGGCTGGACAACACGGAGAACGACCTCAACCTCGGGTGAGCGGGGTCGGCTGCGCCCGGCGGAGGCGCGCCGGGCTGAGCCAAAGTCTGCCTGTCTGTCTGCCTGCCTGCCTGTCTCTCTCTCTCTCTCTCTCTCTGTCTGTCTGTCTGTCTGTCTGTGGCAGTCTGGAGTTTCAGCAAGCGCACCACATTTGGTATGGAAGTGACTCTGGGCTCTCTTTGTGGGCGCGTGTGCGTGCGTGCGTGCGCGCAAAAAAAAAAAACTGACCCATTTCAGTGGGTGGTTAAATAGTTTCCATATTGTAACTCCTCACACATTTCCTTTTTCTCCTTCTTCTTCTCCTTCTTCTTCTTCTCCCCCCCCCCCCTCCCCACCCCTCCTCAGATTTTCCTCTGGAATCTCTCGCCTCATGACGTCATGCCCCATAACTGCGTGCGTAAAAGAGCAGAGGGGCGACTGAGGTGGGCGTCCAGGGGAAGGAGGGCGGGTGGGCGGGTGGCGGCTGCGTGATGACATACGCGACTCCACTCCAGTCCGGCACTGAGGGCCTCAGATTTGGGAACCAAGCGGGCTGCAGCCGCTCCCGTGCTCGTTATGACATATTTGGACTCGCCATAAACCTGCCGCACAAAACCCAACCCAAGATTTCTTCCATATAGATTTTTTTTCTCTCTCTCTCCCCCTCTGACCATTTCTGACCGTCCCCACTGCTATTTCCATTTCCCGTCCGCCCCGCTCGGCTCATCCCCGCCAGCCCGAGCCGAGCAGCTACGGGTCTTGGCGGACGCCAGGGACCCTGGTTACCTCATTCTTGGGCCAGGCCATATATGTGTGCTTTTGTTGACGTTGTACTCTGAGGGGCGCCGCGGAGCCGCCGGCCAACCAGGCGGCAGCCGAGGCCATTTTCCTCCGCTCAGCTCCATACAGGGCCCGGGCGCACCCCCCCCCCACACACACACACACACACACCCACCCCCCCCCTCGCTGACGGAGGCTCCCAGGCAGCCAGCTGCAGCCCCGCATAAACATCCGAGAGGCTAGTCATTATGCCGCTGGCCCGCATTTGGCCGCCGTTCAGAGGAGGCTCGGACGTGTGGGCCTGATCCTCTCCTCTTTTCTTCTTCTTCTTTTTTTTATTCTTTTTGTTTGTGTAATTCAAAACATGATGAAATATGCGGTTGGAAGTGATGCAAAAAGTGGACATGGAAAGTTGTTTCAGACACACACATAAACACACGCGCGCTTCCTGGGAGTCGCAGGCGGGATATGCGGCGGAGGATTCCGCTGTGTGTGTTTGCTGCTCTGTCATTCCTGAGTTGTTGTTTTTTTTTTTTCTCCCCCCCTCTTCTGTGTTGCTTTTTATAGCGCGCGGGGTCGCCCGGCCCGTGAACTGCGTCCGCACAACTGACAAGGAATGCGGCGGGCTGCTGTTTGACTTTCTGGCGTGAGCAGCTAGCTCCTGCGGGCCAGGCACGAGCCCTCTTTGGGGTTCATTGTGAAACACAGAGTGCAGTGTGTGTGTGTGTGTGTGTGTGTGTGTGTTTGCGGGGATCTGGGGCAAAGGGGGGGACTGTCGCACGAGGGTGACAGTCGGGCTCCCTCGTTAGGCTGCCAGACGCGCCGCCGACCGCGCGTTTGCGTCCTTGCGCATGTTTGCCATCTGTCCCGGCTCACAAATGTTTACCACCAGGTGGGCCCGGCCCGGCCCGGCCCGGCCCGAGCCCGCGGGCGGCGCGGGGGAAGCATGTGCTCGGGTCTAAATAAAGATTAGTAGATAGCGGGTGGAAGAACCTGTGTGTCAAAGGGAAGTTCAGGGTTGTTTATGTGAGGCTGCCGGCAGCCTCCTGCTCAGCGGAGAGAGAGAGAGCGAGTGAGAGTGAGAGTAGAGAGAGAAGGAGAGAGAGAGAGAGCGAGTGAGAGTGAGAGTAGAGAGAGAGAGAGAGAGAGAGAGAGAGCCTCCACTGCCGAACGGCCCGAATGTCGCCATCCCAGGACAAATGCTCGACAGTTTCATGGGGCTTTTCCACCATATGGTCCTGGCTCCCCTCTACCCTACTCTACTGTACTCGACTCTACTCGGCTCCACTCTACCCAACCTTAATATACCCTACTATACTCCACTGTACTCTACTCTACTCTGCCCTACAATACCCTACCCTGCTCCACTCTAACCTACTCTACTCTAGCGTCTCTACTCTACTCTACCCTACTGTACTCGACTCTACTCAGCTCTACTCTACCCAACCTTAATATACCTTACTGTACTATACTCTACTGTATCCTACTCTACTGTACTGTACTCTACCCTACCCAACCCTACTATACCCTACTCTACTCTGCCCTACTATATCCTACCCTACTCCACTCTACCCTTCTCTACTCTACTCTACCCTACCTACTGTACTTGACTCGCCTTAACTCTACTCGGCTCCACTCTACCTAAACTTAATATCCTCTATTATACTCTACTCTGCTGTACCCTACTCTACTCTACTGTGCCCTACTATACCCTACCCTACTATACCTGACTCTACCCTACTCTGCCATCTCTATTCTACTCAACTAAACTCTATTCTATTCTAATCTAATCTACCCACCCCATTCTACCCTACTCTACTCCACTCTACTCTAATCTACCCGATCCAACCCTATCCCACTCACCCTTTCTCTACCCTACTTTTCCCCAACACACTCTACCCTACGCTACTCTACTCTAATCTACCCCACCCCACTGTACCCTGCCCTACTCTTCTAACTCTCCTCTGTTCTACTCCACCCACTCTAGCCAATTCTACTCTACTCTACCCCACTGAGCTCTACTCTTCTCGCCTTTGGGATCAGGTACTTTTCTGGCAGTCGTTCTCCATCAGGACATACTGCCGCCTCAGTGTAACTGGTCGTCATAGCGATGCCGATCAGACCTGCTGTGACGTCATCTCCTACGTGACGTAGACGTGCACAGAGCCGCACGCAGAGAAACAAGAAGACGAAGAATTAGAGAGAAACAATGGGCGATACTGACATAACGGTGGTCTTGACTCTCGCTATGTGGCTGCAGCCGCTATAATCGTTTGGTCATTTAAAAATGGCGGACACGGGTTCGCGCTTTTCAGGGTATTTTTGCACATTGATGGAGCAATGATGCTGTGGCAATTCTGTCTGACCAATCAGTGGTCTGACGTGTTTTAATGTCACCTTTTAGTACCTCATGGTACCTGGTCGGCCTTTTTTTTTGGAACCCCAGGAGAGCAGGTACTAAAAGAGTGGTACCTGGTGCTTTCTTCCTTGGGAAAACCAAAAAAGCGCCATTTAAACAGGGTTATCAGCGTGTCAACACGGCGTGCTCACTAATACGGGCTCTCCACTCCAGAGACGACCACGGCTTCAGCCCCCTCCACTGGGCGTGCAGGGAAGGGAGGAACGGCGTCGTGGACATGCTCATCATGAGAGGCGCGCGCATCAACGTGATGAACCGCGGCGACGACACCCCGCTACACCTCGCCGCCAGCCACGGCCACAGAGACATCGTGGCCAAGGTAGGCGCCCGCTCGAGACGCGACGTGGTGAAAAAAAAACAAAAAAAATTTTAAAAAGTGCGCTCTGCTGCCACCTGACTGTAAGACGTGTGATTGACAGCTGATCCAGTGCAAAGCGGACCCGAACACGGTCAACGAGCACGGAAACACGCCGCTCCACTACGCCTGCTTCTGGGGCCAAGACCAAGTGGCAGAGGTAGAGTATGAAACGCACACACACATACACACACGTCGCTTCCTTTGGCCGGAAAAAACCCCCAAAAACAACGCCCTCCTCTGGGGAGCAATTGCCACTACACTGAATATTTTTGTGAAGCAGTGGAGCTCGGACATGCTTAAAAAAATCTGCGCGACCTAACGAGTGACCTTCCCTTTTCCCTAAGGACCTGGTGGCCAGTGGTGCCCAGGTGTGTGTGTGCAACAGGTATGGACAGACACCTCTGGACAAGGCCAAGCCTCACCTAAGACAGCTGCTCCAAGGTCAGGAAGTCATTAGATGTGGTTCTGCAGTGGAGTCAAACCACGTTTGAATACCGCAATGTGCTAAAATTCTTCATTCTTTATAGAAAAGGCAGAGAAAATGGGGCAGAGCATGACCAAAGTCCCGTATAAGGAGACTTTCTGGAAGGGCACCATGCGAACACGACCGCGTGAGTCACGTCTACTTTCTAAAATAGAAAGAGTCGTCATATCAAATACAGATGTTTGATCGCCCCCCCCCCCCTCCACACCTCCCTTTCTCCTCTTTCAGGCAACGGTACCCTCAACAAGCAGGCCGGTATTGATTATAAGCAGCTTTCACTCCTGGCGAAGATCAATGAAAACCAGTCAGGAGAGGTGTGTTGCACTTTGTGTTTAATCGATGCGCTGCAGTTGTTGTTGTTGTTGTTTTTGTTGTTGTTGCTGCCATGGTTGACTGGTGTGTGCGTGCGTGCGTGTGCGCGCCGTGTGACGGCAGCTGTGGCAGGGTCGCTGGCAGGGCGACGAGATCGTGGTGAAGGTGCTGCACGTGAGAGACTGGACCACCAGGAAGAGCCGAGACTTCAACGAGGAGCATCCAAAACTACGGTAATTTAAGCGCCGGTAAAAAAAAAATTTTAACAATGAAACGGCGTTAATCTGATTACTTTATGGGCATCTCGAGTCTTTTGTTGTCACCCATGATCTGAGCATTCGATTTGTTGCTGATGGGAGGCTGGTTGTGATTGGCGGTGACTGATTGTTTTGCAGAAATGAGAAGCTTTTTTTGTGGTCATGGTTTTGGTGGTGAATTAGTTGCAGGCGGCTGTTTACTTGGTGATGCGGTCTGACCGGCAATGTGACAAAACTTCCACTTTAATGGCGAATACGGCGCTAAAGGTGCAGCATGTGGTTTCCCAAAGTCCAGGCTCTTTTAATCAAAACAACAACAAAAAAGTGTAGTTTGAAGATGTAGTGTAGAATCTTGGGAGTTGGCGTTTTCACCGCTTACCAATTACCGACCAATCTAATGTCACGCGATGTCAGCTCATGTTTATTTACGTTTTTTTTAAATGTAATTCTAATGAAATAGCCGCAAGTAACTTGGCAAACTTAAAGCTAGATTGCTCTCTTTCTTCTGACAAGTCTGGTATGAACATGCTAAACTGTAGCTAACGTTATGTGGCAAATTTAATCGTGATCTAGCCCAGCACTGTTTACCATGGTCACCGTGGTACAGATCCCTTAATGAGTGTGATGCTATAATGTTACCGCGCTGGTTAGCTTTAGCCACGTAAGCCAGATTAACATTGGTATATCAAGCCAATGATTTGTGAAACGAATCAATGAGAAATGCTGCGTCATCTCACTCCAGACGCCGCTCACAGGCCACCGAATGAAACGCACCAGTAACTTGAACATAGTTATGGATTGGTCTTGGATTGAATGTTGCTGTAAAGATTTTGGATAATTCAAGTGTTGAAGTCATTAAAACCTGTGAGGCAGGTCTGTTTTTTTTTTTATTTACAAAGATTTCGAAGCAGAAATATTACGCGTCGTACCTTTAAAACAGTTACATTGGCGCAAGCTCCAAGTGTGTTTTGCTCAGCTGACTGTTGATAATTTTATAGCCACGCTTTTTTTTTTTTTTAGTTGTGGCACTTCCTCTGCACTCTGTGGATCATAACCGACCAAATTATAGTCATGTGACGCAGACGCAGTAATATGGAGACTCACAGCCGACCATGAAGCTAACTAAAATCAGAAATAACCAGCCTGAGAATCAGGTAAAAAAAAACAAAAACAATAACATAACAATTCCATTGTCCTGTCGTGACCCTGTAGGATCTTTTCCCACCCGAACATTCTGCCTGTCCTCGGGGCCTGTCAGTCACCCCCATCCCCTCACCCCATCATCATCACCCATTACATGCCATACGGATCTCTATACAACATTCTCCACCAGGGCACCAGTAAGTCAACCCGCGTGTGTTCAGTATGTAAACGTGCACAGAATCGGGCCACAGTCGTAAAAACGGTGGGAGGGGGAAAACGCCTGGCGGCCATTTTTCTTTGGTTCCCCCCCCCCCAGCTCCATCCTGCCTCTTTCTCCCGCAGCCCTGGTGGTCGACCAGAGTCAAGCGGTGAAGTTTGCGCTGGACATCGCCAGCGGCATGGCGTTCCTCCACACCCTGGAGCCGATGGTCTCAAGGCTTTACCTCAACAGCAAGCACATCATGGTAAGACGGCGCTCCGCTGCCTTTGCGATCTTAAACTTAGCGCCTTTTTTTTTTTTTTTTTTTTCTTACTCCTCCTGCTCCTTCACCGTTAGATCGATGAAGACATGACCGCCAGAATAAGCATGGCGGATGCAAAGTTCTGCTTCCAGTGTCCCGGTCGGATGTACTCTCCAGCATGGATGGCTCCTGAAGGTTTTTTTTTTTAATTTCTTTTTCTTTTTTTAAACCTCTTTCCTGTCTACCTCCTCCCATAATTCCTCCTTAAACATCTGAGTCACAGCGTGTGGACCGTGCCGTGATGTATAATTTAGCCGCGGTGTTCGGAGGCAGTCATGCTGTTCTTCTGCCGCGCTGTAAACAGTCGCCCTCTTTGTTTTTCAGCTCTGCAGAAGAGGCCCGAGGACATAAACAGGAGATCCGCAGACATGTGGAGCTTCGCGGTGTTGCTGTGGGAGCTGGTGACCAGGGAGGTTCCCTTCGCCGACCTCTCGCATATGGAAATAGGCATGAAGGTAGCCGCCAAGATCCCCCACCGAGGCTTTCACGTGTCTGTGTTTAAAAATGACGTCAACTTTTGCGGCTCGCCGTCCTCCCCTCAGGTGGCTCTAGAGGGACTCCGGCCGACCATCCCACCGGGGATCTCCCCCCACATCTGCAAGCTGATGCGGCTCTGCATGAACGAAGACCCCGCCAAGAGGCCCAAGTTCGACATGATCGTCCCCATCTTGGAGAAGATGCAGGACAAGTGAATCCGTCCGCAGCGGCGCGTCCACGCCTGCCAGCTTTATTTTTATTTAATTTTTTTAACCAACAAACCACTCTTTATCCTCACTCCAGGCATGTATCTGCTCAGCCACTGTAAATAATGTCAGCGACCACTTCAGACAAAAAAAAAAAAAAAAAATTGCAGCTTTTTTGCATAATTTAAGTTTGAGTTTATATATTGTTTTATTGTTTGTTTGTTTGGCTTAACTTCAGTATGCTGCTCTTTTATTATGGCTGAAACTTATTAGTTAGACACAACTGTTCAGAAATGAATCCAAAGAAATGTGTATAGAGGGAAAGCTTTCATATACACGAACACAAAAACAATGAAATAAATGTTTTATATTTATGACAAATGCGTTTTTTTGTTTGTTTGTTTTTTATTTGGAGCCACTGACCCTTTTTTTTGGAACATTAAATTCCCACATGACGGAGTTTGCTGATGCGAGAGGATGAGCTATGTGTGTTTACCGCTGGTGGCCACAGGGTGGAGCTCAGAGACAGAACCTCTCCGAGGTCAGCAATAAACTGACAGGACCAACGTGTGTGTATCAGCATGTAAGTATTAGATTTTTTTTTTTTTTTTTTTTGGAATCCATCATTCTTTTGATGAAGTTTAAGACTCAACCTCTGTAACAGACAATTAAATGTGATTCTACTGAAAGGGATGCAGTAATTCATATTCATTTAGTAGTAGGTGGGAAGTGGGATAATCTGATTTCATGGCTTTTGGCACCCACCTTCACTCCCACCCGCAATCTACGCCTGGCGGTGCAGGGGACCCAGCCGGCGACCTCTCAGTCCCGAGCCCGCCTCTGTAGCTTGGCACTGAAGTGAGGATCGAATGAATGAAGAGACGACAGTCAAACACTAGTAAAAGTCCAAAAGCCGGCGTTTAACGGTCCCTCAGCGAGAGATGATAAGAAAATCAATTGCGGCGCGTTGCGACAACCCGCTCATGTGCAAAGCACGAGGACCACTGCATGTTTTCCCGCAGGAGTTTACGGAAAAGCCACTACATACATACAATGCAAAATATAACGCAACAGCCCTGCGATAAATCCTCCCTTCAGGAGGAGTTTTATGCTGAATTTCCACTGCATCTGTTTGAGAGAGGTGTTGACATATTTTAATGATCGTCATTGGAGCTGTAATTTGTGATGCTGCACACTGAGAGGCGTCCCTAATATTTTGGTCACCCCCTGCTCATCCGCATTAGGGTGCCAAAGATGTTAAGGGCAGCCAATGTTTTGTCGCAGGTGTCGCCGATTATATTCCGTGGCAAACGTGCAGCGTTTTTAACGTCACGGCTGCTGGGTGTAAAGCAGTGGTCCCCAAACTACGGCCTGCAGGCCAGATCCAGCCGGCCACATTCGGCCCGGCCTCCTGGACAATACCAGACACACATTTTGATTTTTTTTTTTTTCATATACAGTGCGTTACAAAAAACATAGGACCACCCATTTTTAGGGAGTAAATAATTATTTTTTTTAACTAAATAGTGTTATTATTTATTTCCTGACTTTTTTTCTGTGAAGAACCCGGAGAGGGTTATTTGGTTATTATTCATTTAATTAATAGTGTTGTTATTTATTTCCTCACCTTTTTTTTCGTGAAGAACCCGGAAAGAGTTATTTGCTTATGTGTGGCTTTCTGGAGAACAATTTTACATTGTGTGTGCGTGTGTGTGTGTGTGTGTGAGAGCATCTTTAAAGCGCCCGCCTCAGTGGGCGTGGCCCTGCTCGGCGAGGGGCGGGGCGTGGGCAGGTGGGGGTGGGGGGCGCGCATGGGCACGTGACGGCTCAGCTGACGCGCGTCGGCTTCTACAAGAAGCAGCGGCGAGACTGCGCCGACAACAAGGCAGCGGACGTCCGCTGAGCGACAGGCGACGCCGCGGCAGGAGCCCGTCCGTCCGTCCGTGGTCACCCGCACTCCGAAGGCGTCCGAAGCGCAGCCGGCGCCGGTGAGTCCTCCGCCCGGCCGTGGCGACGCAGGCGGCGGCGGCCGGCTGCTGCGTCTCCGATCCGCGGTGGCTCAGACGCGGCTAGCTAGTTTTTAGCGGGCGCTCGCTAAAGTGAGGGAAAGTGTCGAGAGACGTTGGGACGCGCCGGTTGAATTTTCCTTTCTGCTTGCTCATGTACATCCGTTCTTGTGTGAAGACTTAGCGGCCGCAGCCGGGCGAGCGGGTCGTCAGAGGTCGTCTTCCGTCGGGGATCATGGGGCTCCTCGCACCGCCGCCCTCCTCCTCCTCCTTTGCGGCGCTGCTGACCTGCGCCCTGCTGTTGGCGTCGCCGCTGCTCGGCTCCGGTCGACCGGCGCGGACCCCGGACGAGGAGCCGCCGCAGCTGCTGCTGCTGGAGCAGCTGAGCCGCCCGGGGCTCCGGTTCAACTGGCGCAACATCACCTGCCCGCTGTGCAAGGCGGTCTTCACCATCGTGGACGTCGCTCTCCTGGTAAACGTCTTGACGTCACTCGAGGAAGTTCTGTAAAAACGACCAATAACAAACCGGCATCAAATCCTCAGGCCCAATAACAAACCAGCAACAAATCCGAACGACCAATCACTGTCGCTGAAAGTTTGGCTGTTGAGTGCGGGAGGTTGGAGGGCTTTTAAAGAGAAAAGTAGCTGAGAAAGAACATAGAGGGCTTATCTGAAATCTATGTTAGATTAGACGATTAATACAAACAGGTTAAAGGTATCAGTGACCTTTTGGTTTGTTGTTGGGTTTTTTTTGTCTTTCAAGAAGTCCAAACAGGCGTATAGTATCCACATGATCTTGAGGACAAAGTTCGAGTGTCTGTTTGCATCAGAAATGCCAAACACGCCGCTTTTGACGGTCAATCCGCTTGGACTGCGGTGTCATTACTCCTGAAAGATTGCAGTAATCCATAGGAGGGAGGGCGGGGAGGGGGGGGGGACGAAAAGCGTTGCAGTATGGCCTTCTGAAATACGCAATTATCAAAATAAAAGATCATTGCTGAGCGTTCACACCGAGAATTCGCAGCAACTCCCGCGCTGATCATGGGTCGCCCAAATTGTTAAGTCATGAGCAATTCAACTTTGCACTCGCTCTGCAGGCTGCATCGTCGGCGACTGTAGATGTTTTATTGCGTTTTATATTGAGATGTTTTTCCCTCAGCTTGTCCGGTCGCTCCGGATTGCGTTTTGGTTTTTTTTCGCTTTGGAAAAACGGTGGAATTCCGGGTGTATGTATATATATATATATATATATATATATATATATGTATATATGCGTCCACTGGAATTTCTGGGGGTCGGCACAAACATGCCGCTTTAGCAGCCGCACTTTGAGCCCGGCGTGCAGGGTTACTCCAGTTTGCAGACAGACGGGTCATGTGGTGCCAAGGCCCGCTTCTTGTTCTGCCTGATCTTTTTTTTTATATATATATATCTGCTCGCGTTTATTGCTGATTTAGCCGGAAAAAAAAAAACGCAGCTTTTTTGTTGTTGTTGTCATCCTCAGCTGCTTATGACACTATTAGAGCCTGTTTACTTTCATAAAGCGGGCATCCTAAACTCGCCACACAGACTTTTTATGCAGATTTAATTAAAACACATTTTCATGCGGACGAGAGTGCTTTTCCGCCTGGCTGCCTTCCACCTTCTCGCTTCTCTTTTTGCGGTGGGCCCTGACATTGTATTGTGGGTTTAAACTTCCTACCCCCCCCACCCCCCTTTCTGTTGCCTCTCCCAGAGCGACGCCAACGAGGAGCGGGTGGCGCGTGCGGTGGGCGAAGCGTGCGTCCGCCTGCACCTGGCCGAGCAGCAGGTGTGTCGCGAGATAGCCGAGCTGTTCCGGGACGACTTCATCCAGGCCCTGCAGAGGTCGGTGCTGTGGCCCACCGAGGCCTGCGCCCTGCTGGTGGGACCCTCCTGCGGCAAGTTCGACATCTACGCCTCCTGGAACATCACCCTGCCCCGCGTCCCCAAGCCCCCGGTCAAGCCGCCGGCCCCCCCCAAGCCTGGCTCGCCGCAGAACCGGGTGCTGTTCCTCACTGACATCCACTGGGACAAGGTGAGGCCGAGACTAAATACCCGCGATAGAACGGCTCCACAGTTTCAAGGTGCAGGCCTCAGAGTTTAACCCTTCATGACCTACCATAGAGCGAGTCTGCCAGAGCATATCTTTACGTTTTTACATGCTGAAGTGCCTTTTTTTTTTTTTTTTTTAGAGCGTTTTAATTTGCTATATATCAATACGGCCCTTATATCCCAAATGATAATAACATTTACAGTATGTAATAAATCCATACCAACTAAATAAATGTCTTAAAAAAAAAAAAAGAAGTGCAATAAACCACAAACGATGAAAATCATTTTCCCCCCATTTTTCGCTGAATACAGAAATGTCATAGCTGTGTCCCTCGAAATTGTGAATCTTAAAAAAAAAAAGATGCACAAAATCATTCCAAACCACAGAAAATTGATTTTGAGTGTCTCCATAACTTCATTTTTGAGATGCACTCATTTTTTTCTACCGGAACAAAATTCACACACTTTTTTTTGTTTGTTCATCAAAATAAACCGTCGCCCATAGTGAAGTCGGTCTTCTGAGTGTCCCAAGTACATGCATATACAAAAAAAGGCACAAAGTTGAACGTGAAACTTCTCCCTTTGGCCTTGCGGCCACAGGCTGAGAGAATGTGTTTACCGCGGAAAATGACATCACTTCCTGTTCGCACCACTGGCAGCGGTGCGGAAGAAAAACTGCGTCACAGTTGATGCTCGCAACGAGATTATTTAAATTCCGACGAAGGAAGTGCAGCGAACACCAGCTCAGATCTATAAAGCAACCGGGGATTGGATCATAATGTGGTTTGTTTGTTTTTTTATGTGCACTTTTTTTTGCCGTATATCTGCAAACCCCATTAGTGGACACTAACTAGTGTAACTCCTTTAAATCCGGTTTTATATATGCAAAAATGATTATTCCGTTTTATTTGGCTGCCATTCTAGTGGCATTTGGAAATAGAAACGCAGACGGGAGCGCGGCTGCTCCGGGGGAACTTAGGAAAGTATTAAAGTGTTATTTTCTCCACCTTCAGGAGTATCAGGCCGGCAGCGCGGCGGACTGCAAGGAGCCCCTGTGCTGCCGCAACGACTCCGGCTCGCCCAGCTGGCGGCGGCGGGAGGCGGGACACTGGGGGACCTACAGCAAATGCGACCTGCCGCTCAGGACGGTGGAGAACCTGCTGGAGTACGCGGCCAAAACGGGACCCTGGGACTGGGTTTACTGGACCGGAGACATTCCGGCGCACAACGTGTGGTCGCAGACCCGGACGCAGCAGCTGCTGGAGCTCACCGTGGTCTCCAGGCTCATCCACAAGTAGGCGCTCGCCAGCAGCGGGGAGGCGGCCATAACAGCTTTTCAGCTTCACCATCAAACTGTCCTCCCCCCCCTTGTCCAGACACCTGGGAGCCAACGTGACAGTCTACCCCGCCGTCGGGAACCACGAGAGCACGCCGGTGAACAGCTTCCCGCCTCCCTTCGTGCACGGCAACAGGTCCTCCGCTTGGCTGTACGAGGCCATGGCAGAGGAGTGGGCGCCATGGTTGCCGGAGCAGGCCCTGAAGACCCTGAGGTGGATCGCGTGGAGATTTTTTTTCAGCATGTCTGCGCGCTTATGAAAACGCGGCGTTGATAGGCTGAGACGCCTTTGCTAGACAAAAAAAAACAAAAAAAAACGGGTTTCAAGTCCAAAATGAGGAAACATCTGTGCCAGATGCTTCTTCTCGCAGTTCCACTTCCTAGTTTCCTTTTTTTTTTTTATTTCATAATGTTTGCAAACAGAAGCCGCCACCCTCCGCGCAGCAGACAAACAAACAATTCTCCTGCGGTCACTTAACTCCGTGTTTGTTTGCGGTTTTCAGATACGGCGGCTTCTACACGGCGGAGGTCCAGCCCGGCCTGAGGGTGGTCTCGCTCAACATGAACTTCTGCGCCCGGGAGAACTTCTGGCTGATGGTGAACTCCACCGATCCGGCCAACCAGCTGCAGTGGCTCGTCCACATCCTGCAGGCCAGCGAAGACAAAGGGGAGAAGGTCGGCAGAGCCGGCGGCGCCGATGACGCGGGTGACGGCTCTGCTTCCCTTTTTATGGACTCGGTAATCCGCCTCTCCTTCTTTTTGTTAGGTGCACATCATCGGTCACGTCCCACCCGGCCTGTGTCTCAGCAGCTGGAGCTGGAACTACTACCACATCATCAACAGGTACCCCTGACTTTTAAGGTCCAATCGTGGCATTGCTATGGCGACCAGCAAGCTGTGCTCGGCTAACGCAGTTGCAGAGGCGATGCCAGACTTTTAAGTCCTTTTTTTTGCAAATGCCAGCAGGCTTCCACGCCGGCATTTGGATTCACGGCCGCCGCGAACGCAGCGCGGAACACTCGGTTCCCCCGCTTACAAACAAACGCAGCAAGGCTGGCGGTTGATGAGTTCGGGGGTGACATCGTCCTCGGCACAATCAAAGCCGCCGTGGTTATTTGTCGCAGCACTTCCTCTTCCTTTCCCCGAGACGCTTTGCATGGCTTTACCAGAAGTCTCACTTTGTCCGTTTGTGCGGTTAAAGTCGCGGCATCTCACATCCGAGCTCAGCCGACCGATTTAATTGTAATTTAAGAGTCCTTATGTCTTGGTTGACGCTTAAAGCTGTGCTTGCTTGTTTGTTTTTAGATATGAAAGCACAGTTGCCGGGCAGTTTTTTGGCCACACGCATCGGGACGAGTTCCAGATGTTTTATGACGAGGCCGACATGGCCCGGCCGCTGGGGGTGGCGTTCATCGCTCCCAGCGCGACCACCTACATCAACCTCAACCCAGGTGAGGACATTTTTAGACCAGGACCTCTTTTGTTACCCATAGAATTTAGATGGGAATGGTTTGCTTCTGCTTTTTAATACTATTTATGTAAAATTTGAATTACACCTTCAGACATAAGCTGCTGCTCAAAGTGCTTATGAAGAAAAATGGGGGTTGTTCAAAAATGTTATGGTCACAGCTGATCCATGTCAGTATAAGTAAATATAAGATACAGGGAGGAAGTGCCAGGATATAACAAAGAATATAACAATATTACAAAAGAAATTGACCCAAGATGAACGGTATGAACCAGGGGTCCCCAAACTTTTTCCTGTGAGGGCCACATAACTTTGCCCTTCTCCGATAGGGGGCCCGGGGTCAGTTTGTAACAGGAAAAGTGTGACAATAGCAGGGGTGCCCAAAAATTATTGTTCTCCAGAAAGCCACACAGAACCAAATGACCCTCTCCGGGTTCTTCACAGAAAAAAGTCAGGAAATAAATAATAAGAAAATAATAATTTTTTTTTTTAATAATTTACTCCCTAACATATCAATAAAAACTATATTAAGTGGAAAAGAGATGTAAAATGCTTCTTGGGACATTGAAGTATGTAACAATCTGACAATAAGGACGCAACAATAAATTATCAAAGTGGCAATAAAATCCCAGAAAGCTTTAAGGAAAATCGGAGTAAAAGCCTTTAATAAAAGCCTTAATAATTCCTCCCTTCCCAGGCTACCGCGTTTACTACACTGATGGAAATTATAAAGGCAGCTCCCGCCTGGTGCTCGACCACGAGACCTACATCCTCAACCTCACGGAGGTCAACGGCAAGCCGGGGTCGCCCGGAGGCCCCGAGCCGCACCCCGAGTGGACGCTGCTGTACCGCGCCACCGAGGCGTACGGCCTCCCCAGCCTGTTCCCCGCCGACCTCGACAAGCTGACGCAGGCCTTCCTCGGCGACGACCGGCTCTTCCGGAAGTTCTGGTACCTCAACCACAAGGGGCACGTGTCCGAGCCCTGCGAGGAGACGTGCAAGACCGCCGTGGTCTGCTTCCTGCGGAGCGGGCGGTCCGAAGACCTGGACGAGTGCAACCTGCTCGGCGGCGTGAAGGGACGAGCTCAGGCTAGAAAAGCCCTTTGCTGACCCAAGATGGGGTGTGTGTGTGTGTGTGCGTGTGTGTGTGTGTGTTGCGTGTGTTTTTGCGTGTGTGCGTTTGTGGGGGTGTGAGGGCCAAAAGCAATATGACCAAAATATGAAATTGAGCCTTTTTTTTTTTTTAATTACTTCAAACTGGTTAGCAGGCAAAGATTGTTTGAGAGTTACTTGAGTCATAACTGACAGTATTCGCGGGTCTAGAATGGTTAAGTGTCTAGAGAGCATCCTCGGATACGCCCTCCATTTTGATTTTTAACTGGTTTACTCGGCGCCGGAAGTGGGTTTTTTTCTCTTTTCTTCTTCTTCTTTTACAGTGCCATATGTGAAAAGACGGCCTAGAAATGTGTTGTGTTTACGTGGAATGATGCGGACGGCAGAGGCGGCGGGGGTGGCTCGACGGCAAAAAGCCGCTGGCGCGCTGCACGTCGGCCAACCCCCCCCGCAAAAATCCCACGGTTTTTAATCAATCAGGTTTTTGTTTTAATTAAGCAATTCAGGGACGGCTGCTGACTTCGGGGCCTGCTCGATCTATTGGACCTCGACCGCCGTGTCATCGGTTTTCCCAGCGGCAAAGTTGCGGGCATTTTTAGGTCGGGGACCGAAAAGCCCATCAGCAGCCTGGGTGAATGTTTTGTTTGCTTTTGTTTTTCTCTCTGCACCTTAATTCTCGGTTTTTAATTTCGGACGTGGCCTTCGCCCGTGCTTTCGCCGGGGTTCAGGAGAGCGGCGGGCTGCTGCGGCGCAAACACGTGCAGAGAGAGAGAGAGCGAGCGAGCGAGAGAGAGACCTCGAAGGTGAATCAGGTGTTGAGACTCGACGTCCGGTCTCTGCCATCAGTGTTGCGAAGTGAATGTAACGAGCAAAGCAGCTTGCTGATTGACTGTAAATACAATTGTGAATAAAATTTGAAATCTGGTACTCAAGTGCATGTGTCTTGGTATTGGGCAAAAAAATATATAATTTTTGGTACATGACCACTATTGCCAGATGAGATCGAAATCCTTAAAATGGCATTTATGTATGATTGAATGCTTTATGCGGCCATTTAATTCGGCGCGTTTAATATTGCTCCGATAGAAAGGCTACTTAGATTTTATGTCATTTGTGTTTCATCGTCCCATTTGAAGCGAAGTTAGACACCTGATCGATACAAACATTTGTGACAAACGTGATTTTATAGGTAAAAATTCGATCTGACTAGCTCAAAGTGCTGAAGAAAATGTGGTCGTTGGCATGGCAACCTCACTGAAAAATGCTCTGAGATGACATCGGGTGACGGCTCCTAGAAAACCCACATTTATCAAGTGGATTATTCTTTCCAGTTTATTTGAGCTAATTTCTGCTGTTGTTTAATATGACATCACCTCCCTCAAGAAGATTCAATCAAAATTCAGCATAAAACTCCGTTGCTTTACATTCTGTTGTAAACATGTGGCGGTCATAATGTCATGGCTGATGCGGCCGACGACCTGGTCTCCCCTCCTCCTCCCATCACACCGGATGTCATTATCTTACATCCCTTATGAAATGTTTTTGATTACGAATTTCAACTTCTGCCCGCACATTTATTAAAGTGTCATTTTTAACAGCGAAAAGGCAGCAAAATGGAACCTGCACTGCGCTGCAAGTTAATAAAAAAAAAAAGGCGTTTGTTTCAATCGGTACACATCTGTCAAATAGTGACAACAAAAGTAAAAGTGACATGTTTGAAACGATTTTCATGCAAGAAATCACCTGCTTATCTGCTGCTGCGTCTTCTCGTGACGTGATTATGGCAAATGTAAAAACTGCACATTCGCAGCTTAAAGATAAATCCCTTTAGTGTCAGTATCAAAGTGGCACATCTCTCAGAGACGTAAAAAAAAAAACAACCTAAAAAACCCCCATACAAACATCACAAAGACCTCCCAAGTACAACACATAAATCATTTTACCGTGCGTGTTCCAGTAACTGTGTGATTTTTGAGGTGAAGACGACTTAAAAAAGGTCCAGTGCACATAATTTACGTTTGTTTTTTGTTTGTTTTTTTGAGAAAAAAATCAAAAATCAATCTTTATAGTTACTTTATCATCACCTGAAACTTAACTGGTCACATTTTTGTGAGCTAAGAACGAGCCCTTTGTTATCTTTGCGCAAAGTGTTTTGCCCAAAAGGTCACCACATCGCACTCGTCGGGCCGCAATCTGAAAATTCACCACTAGATGTCACTAAATCTTACACACTGGACCTCTGACGTATCTGCAGAATACAAGTTTTTGGTGTATAAACTGTTGAAAAAGGAAGTATTCATTTTCTTAATATAGCTTTTTGTGTTCATATCAGACTGGTGAACGTGCAGGATGAGAACATCCAGCTGTGGGTACAATTAATGCCGTGCGCTTCTTGGTCGATTTGGGATTTGTTCACATCTTGAATGACAATAAAAAAAATTTAAAAAAAAAAAAAACATCGTAATAACCTTCAGTTTTTTTGCTGCTAACATGAGAGCCTAATATGCAGTTGTTTTTTTTAAGACAAGCTGCTGCCTAAATCCAGACGCGGTGATCATTTTTAGCGCGAGCGCCGCGACACCTCATCGGAGCAGCACTGCGGCCTGCATGATCCGAGCGGACCCGGCGGAGCCCCCCCCCGCGCTGCTCCTGGAATCACAACATTTCATTACCGACGAGTGGGTGCCGTGTGTTTTAAAATCTTCCACATTATTTTTTGTTCCTGAGTTGAGTGTTCAATAATTCCATTGTGCCCAGTGAAGAAAGAGAAACCCTCTTCTTCCGCCTTGCTGGAGGGCTTCTGTTAAGGTTCCGAGAAGAACATGGTGACGCCAAAGTCCTCCTTGTACAGGTCCCATGTCTTGGGTTTGTGCGGGTTGTCCAGCTCTTCTCGGGGTAGAAAAAGCCTGCGGAGACAACGATGAGCAGAGTTCACAGGCGGCGGCGGCCGGCGAGGAGGAATAACCGCGCCGGAGCGCCAGAGACCTACTTGTTATCCTCGACGAAGGAGGTGTTGAACCAGAAGTAGAAGGGAACGTCTTCATATCCCTTTGGAAGACCCTGAGCAAGTGGGGGTGGGGTGGGAATGAGATAAAAATGAGTCATGCGGCAGCTACGGTTCAAACGAAAAAAAAAAAAAGATTTAAAAACACAAATGTGGAAAAAGCACTCACGGCACTCGACTCAAACATGACCTTCACGTCTCCCTCCACCGCCGGCCCGCTCTGCAGGCTGATGACCGCCGCGTTGTTGCCCACGTCGGGAAACACCTGAAGAAGAAGAAATGCGTTTCGCACCGAGTAAAACGACTGTGTGTGTGTGTGTGTGTGTGTGTGTGTGTGTGTGTGTGTGTGTGTGTGTGTGTGTGTGAGACT
>CAAKHG010047947.1:0-11951 GCA_901007715.1 Dactylopterus volitans
GGATTCTCTATATTCTCCACCTGATAAGAGGGAGATAGGGCACCTCCTGAAATAGGCTGCTGGCATATTTAGGCTCTTATTAAAAAAAAAATAAAAAAAATCGGAGAAAAACAATAAAACCGACAAACTGCAAGAAAGTTGTCAATGGACCACCATAAAATTAAAAGAAAGCATGAAATGTGGAAATATTAACATCAATGCTAATAGTTTTTCAAATTACTACATGGATATATATACTCATGTAAAAGCACAACTGGAATTAGAGCAACGCCTCTGCCAACCAGTCACGTTACAGTTTACATCCATTTCTGTCCATAATGCAGTATATGCAGTGATGAATTGCACTGCCTGCATTAAGAGTAAAAAAAATTATCATCATTTCATGAGGTCACATGTTAGTTGAAAGGTTTTCATAATTAGCACATGACTTGTGCCCAAATACGTGCTTTGTGATGTCATAAAGACCTTTACCTTTGACTCCTGACCATCAAAATTTAAATGCTTTGTCCTTGAGCCACAGTTGACATTTGTAACAAATAGACAGATGAGATATCTTTGTAGAAATTTGTCATAATTTCAGAGTGTTTTACATTGAGAGTTAGGCCAAAAATGTGCTGTGTGAGGTCACAGTGACTTTTAACCACCAAAATCTAATCAGTGCATTCTGACATCTGAGCCAAATTTGAATACTTTCCCTCCGGAACTTCCTGATAAGTTACGTTCACAAGGATGAAGCAAACAACCTAAAAAATGATGACTCTGGCCAAAGCTGCCGGCGGTGTGGAGGCACAAAAGGCCTAACACCAATTCAGTATTTTTTCAGGGTGTTCAGGAAATCAGCTGATTATTCCCAGATTTCAACTGGATCGAGTGATTACTCCCTGGTTGTCCTCACGTGTATATGAGGACAAAAAAAAAGGTGTCTTCCGTTTACCTTAGTGGTGTACTGCTCCAGCACACTGATGGTCTCAGGGTCGATGGCTGTGGCCTCAGTCTGCAGGTCTGCGATCGTGCCGTCAGCCTGGATGGCCAGGATGGTGTTAGACTGGGGCATGTGCACCGTGTGCTGGATGTAGGCAGTGCTGCCGTCCTCCAGCTGCACCTCTTGCAGGCCACTCTGGTCGTATGTATCTGCACAGAAACAAGGGGAAGGATATAGAGAGAAATTAGATTGGGAAACTGGTGGTCCAGGCCGATTTCCAACAAGTCTTTAGGGTCAAAAGTTTTGTTGTATAAAATGATTCTGTTATGAGACGGGAGAAAAACGGAGGAAATCCTTTTTTTTCCCATAACTGCTTATGGGGAGAACATGTTCCAAAAAAAAGAATTCCTACGCTCAGCGACACAGAACTGAGCTCACAAACACCCTCTAATATGTCAACAACATGGCTGGGTAGCGAACAATGCAATCAAAGTCTCAAGTCACTGCTTTGTTACTTGTAGCATAGCATTAGTGAGGACAAGAGTTGAAAGAGAGCATGTGAACTGAAATGCTTCATCTTAACTCCAACAACATAAGCTACCAAAAAAAAAAAAAAAAAACAGAGAAAAACCCACTGAGTAGACAAAGCAAAAAAAAACTTGAAATAATAAATTCTTGACAACGTTCTAAAGAAAAAATTCGCTTCAGTGAGGTGTGTGAAATATGAAACTGAAAATGAAAGTGATGCTGTTTTTAACCTTTGGGTGTGTGGATGTAGGCTGTGGTCCCGTCTTCCAGCTGAACTGCTTGTCCATCCTCAAGCTGTAAACTGTCTCCTCCTGTGACAGAAGAGAAAAGAAAAAAAAACACCATTAGGCAACCAGCACCTCATCAACAGCAGCTCGTTTCCAGCGGATTTTTTGAACATCTCGCTGTATCGTAGGCTTGCAGCCAGCTGTTATGTAATTTAGATTTAAAAAAAAACAAACATTTCTTTCAACTGTCCAAAAACTGCAACGCAATTGTCAAACACCCTCCTAGAGAGACTGTACGGATGTGTGGACATACCTGCTTTAGGCATGGAGACATGCTGAACGTAGGCCGCCGAGCCGTCCTCCAGCTGGATCACCTGGCCGTCCATGATCTGTCCGTCCGAAAAGGCAGCTTTGGAGTCATGTTGGATGTACGCGGTGGATCCGTCTGCCAGGGTAACAGCTTGCAAGCTAACTGTGTCCATGTTCTCCATCTGATCGCCATCTGTGGAATGACAATCGTCTAATTGTCAACTAATGAGAAAAAGCGCGTCACAGCTTCGCAAATTAACCTCAGACTGGGAGAGCCCTCAGTTTAACGGACTATTAGAACAAGTGTAACCTTGACAACCATTCTTATACACATTTTATACACACTACTACTACGCTACTGTTTACTCTCCAGGTGTTGCAATCTTAAAAAAAGGTGGCACCCTGTAGTCTTGCAACATAAACAAATCGAAGGAGCTCACCTGCCACCGTCACCGCCTCTGTCAGGCAGAGCGTGACCGGCTGCCCGTCAGCATCGTGAAACTCTGCCATTCCCTGGGACTCCCGGTTTATCTGGGCCAAGAGCATGCTTCAGCTGCTGGGATGAAAGACGCAAGGGCACACGTCAACTTTTTCCCCGCAGTCAGAAATGTCAGTGACACAAAAGGCCAAACTGCAAAACACTTACTGAGGTTTGTAAATAGGGTCCATTATATAATACGTTCTGTCCCTTTACGACACTCAAAGGGTTTTAGAGTTTGTTATTATTGCCTCATTCGAACAGAGGTTGCCATGCATGGTGAAGACTTGCTCATAAGGAGAGACTGCGGGTGCGGCTGACCTCCTGGGCCCGTGGCAAACCGTTTGCTGTGTTACCTCTCTACAGAGTGGCGCGTGACAGGGTAATTGCACCGTGTGTTGTTTTTTTTCGTGGTTAATTTGCCTGTGATGGCGAGGCACTACGCTGTGTTAAACACGTGGGAAGACGGGTCAAACTGTAGTGGGGAGTATGCCGCGAAACGTGGCGCACGCAGGGCTGTGAATGTGTGACCGCTGAAATTGGTGACGTCACAGGAAACCCATGTTAACGACGGCCTACAGCACTGTCAGGATCTTTAAGCCTTTGTGGACAGTTTCGTGAGGTCCTTGAAGATCACAAAAAGTAAGGTAGTCAAAAATTTGGTATTCAGAAACTGATGCAGGCTCACTGTGAAAGCTGAACAGCGAGCTAGCAGTCTCCATAAAAGCTCCAATCCCGGCTCCTGTTATAAGTGACACAATAAGGAGGAGCCGATTGATACATCTGATCAGCAGCTGCAGCTTTCCCACACATCCTCACAGCCCCTGCTGGCGCGTTTGCTGTCTCACTTTTATTTACGGGATGATTTGGTGAGTACTTCTGGCGTGTTTTTGAGTTAGTTTGCCTGTGATGGTGGTGGTAGATCAGTTGCTAAGTCAATGACCGGGATAGCAGGCGTGCGTCACCAGCGTCTCTCGTCGCTGAGGCACTGGGCTGTTAAAATAAGGGACAAACTGTAATTAGTTCGTGTGACTATAGAAAATTGGAACCGTCTGCAGTAACATGAAATATATATCCATGCCGTGTACTCTTAGAAAGTATCAGTTTTAACGCACCCTATATTTACCTGAGCATGTGGCAGGGTCCGGTTACGTGACGCCCAGACGGTTAACTGCCTTTCATTGCTCTCAACTGAGAGAGGAAGTGTCAGTTTGCTGTGAGGCGGCAGGATTTTGTATTATTCTTCCTCTATTAGCTCTACACTGGCAAAAACGCATCTTCTAGCCTTCATATGGGGATGGCACAGCCGTACTGCAACGATCGGTCTAAAACGAGACTTCACCCCGCAACAAGGCAGCAGCTTCATCTGTTACGCGTCCCCTATTTCAACTGCGTTTACATCAGTTACTGCGCTTTAATGGCGCATGTTCCCAAACAACTTTTCCATTACGGCTGCACAAACCAGTTGTTCAAACTGTAAAGCCACTGTTGTAGAATCACTGCCCCCAAGCAGTCGACATTTATTACTGACATAATAACACCTCCAATAACATACTCTTTTAACAAGAGGGGGACCTTCTATCATTAAGTGAAAGTATAGTTTATATAGTTAGTAAAGTGTTATATAGTTAGTAAAGTTAACAAGTGAAAGTAATAACCTCTCATGATATTTTTACTCAACTCAGACATAAGGGAGGACATCTTATATGCACGGAAGCATAAAAAAACAGTGCCTGAAAAAAAAAAAGTCACCACCAAAAAAAGGGGTCACTATTATTTTGTTGCAGCACCTTTAGCTCTTATCACACATTTGCTCTGGCATTGTTTTGATAAGGTTCTGCACTGTCACAAGATTTCTTTCCGTCCAGTGTTGCATTGATTTTTCACCAAGACCTTGTACTGATGACGGGAGCTTTAACATAGGCTTTCTCCAGCACTTCCTTAAGATTCTCAACAGGGTTTTAGTTCTGGACTTTTAGTGGTGGCCAATCCATGTGTGAAAATGATGTCTCATGCTCCCTGAACCACTCTTTCACAATTTGAGCCCGATGAATCTTGGCATTGTCATCTTGGAATATGCCTGTGCCATCGGGGAAGAAAAAAAATCCACTGATGGAATAAACCCGTCATTCAGTATCTCCAGGTAGTCGGCTGACCTCATTCTTTGGGTACATAACGTTGCTGAACCCAGACCCGACCAACTGCAGCAACCTCAGATCACAGCACTGCCACCACAGGCTTGTACAGTAGCACTAGGCATGATGGGTGCATCACTTCATCTGCCCCTCTTCATACCCTGATGCATGCATCACTATGGAACAGGGTAAATCTGGACTCATCAGGCCACATGACCTTCTTCCTTTGCTCCAGAGCCCCATCTTTATGCTCCCTAGCAAACTGAAGCCTTTTTCCCCCCTATCAGCCTCACTGCTTCGTGGCTTTCCCAAGGCCACACAGATGTTCAGTCCCAGTCTCTTGAATTCCCTTCACATTGTGCGTGTGCAAATGCTCTTACTTTTATTATTAAACATAACCGAGTTCTACTGTTGCTTTTCTACGATTTGATTCCACCAAACGTTTAAGTGATCGCAGATGACGATCATTCGGGATTTTTTTCCGACCACGTTCCTTCCTCAAAGATGGCGGTTCCCCACTATCCTTCCAGTTTTTCATAATGCGTTGGATAGTTCTAAACCCAATTCTAATAGTTTCTGCAAGTTCTTCAGATGTTCTCTCTTACTTGATGCACTCCAATGATATGACCCTTCTCAAACCGACCAACGTCTTCTCCACAACCGCGGGGTGTGTCTTCCAGCGCGGTTGTTTTAAGAAATGAGAAGCTACTTATTGCATCAGTTTGGGTTAAATAACTCGTTGCCAGCTGAAATACCCCCATACAGTCATTATCGAATATTTGCTTAGTTAAATCCAGGTGGTGACTTTTTTGTTTTGTTTTGGCAAGACAGTGAAAGTTATATATAGTCGACAAATACGTCACAAGACATCAGAATGGTAATGGAGAGTAGATATATTAGGTATAACTTAACTGTTGTTATATAAGATTCGCTTTATATATGTATATATCGATTTCTGCTACTTTAAAAAAGGCAAATGTCCGTTCTAAACGCAGTGAGATGTCGGCAAAGTTATTCCAACAAAGGAATCGAGCACAGACGATGAACTATTCCTACTCTGTTAACTTTTGCTGTCGTGGTGCAGCGCGGAGGCTGTCGCAATATACATGTCGACATACGCCGTTTACAGAAGTGGCAGCCTTCGGCGTCAGAGTTGCGCTGTTTTGGCGCTTCCTAGCCCTCCGCAGCTAGCTAGCAACCAACCAACCGCGTAGCGCAACCGTGACTTGCCATAATTCCCCCCCATCCCACACACACACCCCTCCTCGTTAAAGACGCACATCTAACAACTACGGGCGAGGCGCCTCCGTCTTGTCGTTCGGACGCCGTTTCAAAAGTGTCCCGACAACTTGAGCTAAACTCCCCGACATGTTGTCCCCGCACACACACACACACACAGAGGGACAAGCTAAGCGCAGCCGCCACCATGCTAACAGCGCTGCCCACTGCGACAGCCAGCAGCACTGTCACGACTTTTTTTTCTCCCCCCTCCCTTTAGCCGATGTGGACAAATAATTCCGTTAAAATTTCCCAAGTGCTCGAGAGTGCGGCCGCTCGACTTTGGTGTATAAAATCGAAAACCGGCTCGCCGTGGTAGCTGGAAAGGCGGACTAGCCGTACCCTAACTAAGCTTTCGGTCCGGACCCGCGTTAAAACAGCGCAGTCGGGGAAACAAGAGTGAGCTAATTAATGTTAACATAAGCGTTTTGACCCACTGACAGTCAGTTTCATTAGCTTTGACAAACAACATTTCCACGCGTCTCCCGAATCCCTCTCGGAGCCTGCCACTCCCTCTCTCGCGGAGACGGCTGTGGGAATAATGCACACTGGGTAAAAACCAATTTATATACTAACCTCCGAAAAATTTCCAACAATTCCTCCTGTTCGACCACCATGCACCAGTGCAGGAAACGCTTGCGCCGGGAACATGTATGGCAGCACTACACTGCGAGGCAAGGTCCCCGCCTACTCACAAGTCGGACATTGCGATTGGTCGGACTGATCGAAAACGTTCCCTATTGGCCGGGCTATCAGTCCATCGCAGCCGAGCCGAGGCACGACTGCTGCAATTCAGTGTCACGGGCCCCTGCCAGACGCCATTCCGCGTCGGTTTTCGTATTGTCTCGGGTTTTTTGCCCGTATACGTCGTCGTATGAAATACGTATTTAAGCTCCAGCGCACGGCGAGAGTCGGCGGGGAGCCCAGGGCGGCGTGCGCGCCGCGGGATGCTTTCGGGCCGGCCGTACCGCGGCACAAACACCGAAGCGCGGGGCGATTTTTGCGGCATCCATGTTGACAACAAGGTCGTGTGGGAAAAAAGAAGGGGAATGTGGGCAATGCAGTGAAGAGCGGCCGCCCGGGCCGACTCAAGCTAGCGGGGCAGCGAGCCGCTCGCACGGAGCCGCGACGTCGGCTCGCGGACGCGGATGTCAACGCCTCGCTACATGCAACTTTCATAAGCAAAGCCAGACAACAACAACAACAAAAAGCTAAAAGCGCTGAACATAAAAAAAAACGGCATGAAGAGGAAAAAAATGTAACCGGAAGCAAGAGATGTTATTTTTAAAAGACACATTCGTACTGAACGTGGAAAAAAAGTGAGGCTGCATAACGTGCAAACAAACAAAACGATGAAAGGGAGCAAAAAAATTAGAATGTACTTATATAATAGTGAGCAATATGAATAAATGCTCCACATTCGCCTTAGATCTCGAGTTTCATTGGGGTTTTTTTTTCTTGATGCAGGACATGAAAACAAGTTGTGAATCAGCAAAAGTCCTGTTTCTACTGAGCTTTTTGAGGGATATTTATTCATCCAAAAAGTTTTTGATAACTTTGTTGTTGTTTTTTTAGCCTTTCCTCAAAAACAACGTGCCAGTGAAATTAATGGTAATGCTTTGATGTCAACTAATTCTGCTTGGATGCAGCTAACGCTAACGTCTTTTGCTTTTTGTCTCTAGCTTTGTTAGTCAATCACCATTTGACGACTGTGTCATGTCACACACTTGATATGATACAGTCAGACATCATTGCAAACTATTTTTTTTTTGCTTATATTTAATATGTATAATGTGAATTTAACCTCTTTTGCTTCAGCAGTTTTCATCATTGCTGCAATTCAAATTCGGCATTTCAGCATTCACACACATTTTCTGCTGGAAATGATGTTTTTACAAGTTTAAACGTGGAGTTGTAATTTTCCTGTTTATTGGCCTCCCCCAGTGTCAAAATGAAAATAATGGCAAATGGCATTTTCAATCACGCCGTCAAAAGCAAATTGTACTCTTACTGCATCCCAATTTAGAACACATGCTTATTGTTGATTTTTTTTTTTTTTTTGCTCTCCTCTGGAGTCACGATTTACAACATCATCATCTCAGGCAGGTGTAAGTCAGTCAAGTCAACCAACCAGACAGGATGATGTAAAATCATTTGTCAAAATAAAAGCAAAGGCTGCCATATACACACATAGGCTCAAAGGAAGCATCCACATGCTTAGCATAAAAGACAGAGAATGACAATGTAGTTTGCTTTTGACCCCTCGATTGTATAAATGGAACCTGAATAAGTATAAATAGCTTTTGAGGAGCTGAATCGCCATGATGATCTCATAGCCGTGACAGGTACGTAATGCAATGGCCTCAGACGATGTCATACGCTGTATGACATCATATAGTCTATCAAAGCATGGTCCATTCTTTTCCAAAAGCACTTTTTTTTTTTTTTAGAAAAAGCTTAATTTTCGTTTAAAAAAAAAAGTTGACTAGTTCTTAAAAAGTTTGAATGGAAGAATAAATGTCCTCCAAAAGCTGCTCATTGTGATGGCTGAACGGTTTCTGTGGCTTAAAGTGCGCAGAAACAGTTAAACTGGTAAAAACCGGCGAAATACTCGCGGAAGGAGAAGCGGAGGAAGAACAACAGAAATTTGAAAAACATAACGAGTGAATGGAGTGGTGGTCTTAAAAAAAAAAAAGTGCCCAATGCAGACGTCCCTGGACATGACCTCACTCATGCAAAAAGTGACTAGATTGTAGAGAACAAATAATCTTACTTTTAACTTCATTTGCCTATTAAATATTCCTCTGGTTAGTTTAAGGCCTCGGTTACTACTGTCTTAAGTCATTTTCAGTGCACCATGATGTTCATTATGTAAATCACAGTCCCATATAGGGTAAATTAGACAGTTATTTGTAGAATGGTGAGACTGAGGCATCCAAACGGGAGTGACCTCACATTGGCTACGTCAACTTAAAGTCTAGGGACTAAACGCGAAAAAGAGATGGTCTGACAAGACTTTTAATTCGAAAGCGAGTGCGACATTTATTTTGAAATTAGAACGGGAAGCTGCGTTCCCCGCTGCCTACCTTGACGTCTTTCGCGCGTCGAGGATGGGAGTGTATCCGCCGATCTGAAGGCATCACCCGGGGATCCCTCCGTAAGAATCGCGGTTGCGCTCAGGTGCAGCACCGGACAAACAAACCGACGTACGCACGCACACACACGCACACACACACACACACACACACCCCTGCTCCTCTCTCAGGCACGCCGACATGTTCACGGGGATGCGGGCGGAGAACCGCGGCGACCCGGTGATCCTGGACGCTGCGACGCTGAGGCAGCAGAGGAGGCTGAAGCAGGCGATCCAGTTCCTCCATAAGGACTCGGCTGATCTGTTACCTCTGGATGGACTGAAGAAGCTCGGGACGTCCAAGCAGGGGGTGAGAAAGGGCCGGAAACCAGGACGCTAATACACACCTGCACCACATCCTAGTGCTGTTACACACAAATTATTGTATGATAGACCAGATAAGATATGATATATGTGATTTACTTGCTCTATTTTTAATTGCCTGAGGTCAATATATATATACATATTTATCTCTATTCTGAGGCCAATTTTATTTCCCACGAGCGAGTGCTGTCTAAAAATGGATATTTTGCATCTGACAAATATCACAAAAATATATGCTCAACTTGCTGACTGCGTCTGGGAGGCGAAACTGCGCTGAATATTAAATCTGGATCTTAAAAAGCTTTAATCATATAAACTAGAAAGACTGGGGATTTTTTTTTCTTTTTTGGGTCTCCGAGTCCACTGGCGTCCCTGTTTGTGGAGTTAACGTTCAGCATCACGTTTGTTTTTGTCATGCTCATCTCCTGGAGTGTCGTAGCAGGCGGCGTGGTTTTTGAGAACAGTAGTTTTGTCTTTGAGCTCAGACCGCCAAATGAGACCGTGACACATGACTCTAATGTGAATTTGATTGCAGCAGCCACATCATATTCTACAGAAGCGCCTGCTGGAGGCCAAGCTGTCGCGGGGACGGATAAGCCTGTGTGGGGTAACCCCGGGCAACAACGCTGTCCGACTGACGTACAACCACTTCAATTCACATGATGTAGAAGATGATGACGAAGAGGAGGACTTCATCTATGTCCCCTGCAAGGTGCGTGGCACGACAGAAAGATGAATATATGGAGGAGAAAAAAAGGTTTTCCATCAAAATTACATCTTCGGAAGTATTAAAATAACATATCGATACTTTTTTTTTATGTTCAGAAAAATGTCTAAACAAAGCTGTATGTGCAAGTTGATGGTTTTCTTGTTGTCTCCATGGCACATCAGTTTTCTACCGTGTGTGTGTGTGTTGTTGACAGTGTTTAGGACAGGAGGTGAATGTGCTGATTGACACGGGCAGCAGACTGAACCTGATGTCCTCCCAGACAGTGGAGAGACTGCGGTGAGCAGGCGTTTACCCTCCGTCCATCCGACGTCGCCCACGTTGCTTCTGTGAAACTGTGGTGACTCTTTGTTTTTCTCTCTCTCTCTCGCCAGTTTGAAAGACCTGATCGAGCAGAACAAAGTGGAATCCGATGGCTTCCTCTTTCAGAGGAAACTGCATATCGGCGGTCGCATCGAGGAACTCGGCCTCACCATCGGGCAACTGAGGATAATGTGCTCCTTTGCTATCGTGGGTGAGGGTGAAAAAAAAAAAAATCGCACCAAAGCCAACACTGAGGACTTTAACTGTACTTTGGCTGCCATGACGCAACATTCATCTCCAACAATGCTGCACTGATTCATTTGCAGAGAGCAACAAGCCACTGATGTCGCTGGGCAACAAGACGTTAAAGTCACTCAAGGTAATTTTGACCTCCCATCTCTGGGTTACACTCGATTATAAAGATTCAACAAGACAGTGGGTTCAGTAATGACGCCAGAGCAGCATCAGTAAAGTTCATCGAATATCACAGCGTGAAGTGTTGGATGATTACCGCCGGTAGCAGATGCAGTAACTGTGAGTTTGGAGAAAAAGCTTTAAATACAATTGAGACGAACAATCAGCAGGTGATGCGTTCCTCTAGAGTTTAACGCGACGCGTCGTCTGCCTTCCCACCCACAGTGTGTCATTGACATCGAGAGCCAAATGCTGGTGTTCGGGAAGCCCACGAGAGAGCAAGTCAAGTTCGCCAAAAAAAGCCAGTCAGTGAAAGGTTAGTTGGATTTTTTTTTTTATTTGTCTTTCTAAAGTAACTTTTTGAAACGGTTTGCGGAACGTGCTTATGGTGTTTTGGCTGTAACCTGTTTGCACAGTTTTCTCACAGTCCTGCCTTCATAGAAATAATTATCCTGAAGCTTGCTGAGCGTATTTTTTTTGTAGAAACAGTGTTATTCTTTAGCATTTATTAAAAAAGAATTGTGTGACTACAGCTGGACAGCGGATAGACACCAAAGAAGCTGAGAGAAACCAAACATTCCGTACAATTTATTCAATGTGCGGCGACCTTGAGTGCCTGAAAGGCGCCGATAAACAAAATGAACGATCATTATTATTATTAAATGGACTCAACTGAATCCTTTTTCGCTCCTCCACCTACAGAAAACCTGTAATGCCGAGCGGGCCGCTGTTCACCACGGCGACGAGAGGCGGCGGCAGCTTCTCCTCACGCGACTAGATCCCCCATTCGGGAACGGCACATTTCTCCCCTCACAAAATCTCTCCGCTGCATCCGACCTTGGACACAAGCACATAGCAAAGATTTCCACTCTCGCGGCGTCGGGTAGCGTATGACTATATGTGGGCTGTAGTAGTACGTGCGTGTCGTGCAAGCTAGTGAACACGTCGGCAGGACACGCGGGCCGAGATCCCGGTAGAACTGCAATTTATAGCCCTTGTGTTCTACAAATCACTATCGTTCTGCCACTACAAAGTCTTGTGCATTCATAACTTGAGATCGGTCTTGGGTTGGTGACGCGGAACTTACCTGTGTGCGTGCGTGTGTTGTGTGTGTGTGTTGTGTGGGTGTGTGTGTGTGTGTGTGCAGGCAGGTCTTAGAGGGAACCAATCAGG
>CAAKHG010047949.1:0-10532 GCA_901007715.1 Dactylopterus volitans
TTCAACATAAATAACTCCTGGCGGAACTATTTATTGCAGGGCTGTTGCATTATATTCTATGACAAGCATGCAGCAGTCACAATGTCATGATGGGTGTGTGTGTGGTGTGTGTGTGTGTATATCTTGCACGGGACTCGCCTCCGACATGACTCATGCACCATTTGGCTCATCAGCTTTGTCGCGCTCTCGCCACCAACATGCAGCATTTTGAGGGATGATCACTGCGCCCCTGTGATAACCCGGAGACGCCACCGGCACGTCTCAGCAGCGAGGTGTAAGCAGCGCCGTGGCCGACCACCCACCTTGCCGTATTTGCCCATCGCCACACCGGTGAGGTCGCACAGCAAACCGCACAGGTGCTCCTCAAACAGGCTGGTGTCGGTCAGGTTCTCCCCCGTCAGGTTGACAAACTGGTGGGCGTACACCACCTGGCCTGGCGAGGAGAGGGGTTCAAACGAGTGCAAAACGGCGGGCAGGAAATGCGCGTGAGAGACGAGTTGAAATGCTGGAAATTGATGAAACAATGGAAAAAAATAAAAATAAAAAAATAGGAAAAACACTAACAAAGCGCACAGCTACTTAACGGAAAAGCCAAAAAAAGTCTGAATATTTTTACAGTGTGAAATAGAAACATTAAATCATGTCCATTCATTCCACTTTTTTTTTTTTAAAGAAAAAGTTTAAAAGCTATTAAAAAGTTTGAATGGAGGACAAAAAATGTCCTTCAAAAGCTGAATATTTTAAGAGTTGAATGGCTTCTGGCTGTGTCCATGATTAATTAATTACTTTGTGCTGAAAGTCGGAAAAATCTGAGCCCATTCTGCCACCTGTGAGATGTCACATATCAGTTAATACACAAAAAGAAATCGCTTTTTTAAAGAGGAGAAAATTTCGTGTTTCCGCCACTGAACCTGCATGACATTAAACCTTAAAAACGTCTCTAACACGAGAACGCCAAACTGGGACGTCATACAAGCCACGGCTCCAGTTTCACGTCCCCTCTGAGTCCTCTGGACGCTTACCCTGCATGCTGCGGCCCAGCAGGTGAAGGATCTCTAAGGTGGACCAGTGGATGTCCAGATGAAGGTGGAGCAGATGCCAGGAGGGAGGAAAAATCTGTGGAGGACACACAGAAAACAAGCTCAGCAGCAAATCAATGAAAATACTGGTGGAACCTCTTGTAGTCAGTTCTATGTTGAGGGTAGAATCGCTCTTTTTAGTAGTTTTTATTATTTTGCTTTTCAGCGGGACCAATCTGCATCGTCAGGAAGAGCAAGGCAGCAGATGGTCATGCATCAAAATCCACCAGGCTAGCTAGCATTAGCGGTACCTTCCCGGGGTTCTGTATGCTGAAGGCGGCCTGGATGTTGGCGGGCAGGTCTTTGAGCCGCCCCACGAGGAGGGTGACGCCCAGCAGCTCCTCCAGGAGGGCCGACGGGAGCTGGCCCTCCAGCTCCTCAAAGGGGTGCGATGACCCTTCGTCCAGGTCGACCGACACCTTCAGGTATCTGAACCGAGAAACGAGGACAAATATGAGACAATAGATTTAAAAAAAAAAAAGCAAACAGCGCCTGGCGCATGAGCGGTTGTGCGTTTGATTACCTGTGCAGGAAGACTTTGACATACTGAAGGAATGAAACGCACTCTTCTCTGAGCTCCTGGGCTTCATAGTGGAGGTTACCCGCTTGGCCTGAAAAAACACACGAGGGTTACCGCGAGCAATATTCGTAATTCTTATGTAACCGGGTGTCATAACACCGACGTCCAACAGTGTTTATGTGGGCGACTCACTGCTTGGAATAGTTAGCCAAAGCTGAGTGATTAGCATCCTCGCGCTGGTGAGGCGCACCATGACGCGCGTGCTCTTTTTAGACCACCACCTGGGAGAATGCCCTTTTCTGATTGGCCGTAAACTCAGATTTGAAATCACTGGAATTAACCTGTGACAAAGCTGTAACCAATGAGCTGCCAGAGCTTCCTCACCGACTCTGCCGAGTTAGCACCCCGCAGCTAACTTGCTAAGCTAGTCAAATTAAAGAAGGAAAACAACAGACGGCTGATTTTTTTTAAATTTCTTCTAATTTATAGAATACAAAAAAGCTTTTAACCTAAAATTGAGCTTAATTTCAATACCTTGTAACGAGTTACAGTGATGGAGTCTTAACCTTCACTTCGCTTAGTCACTAGCGTGACTAACCGGCGTGGATGTGACATAACTAGAATCATCCATTGTCATGACAACAGTAAGCTCTTGCTTCATAACCTTTCATTTTTGCGTGCCTTCCCACAAATTTGAGTTTTTTTTTTCCATTTTACACTGCCGGTGAACGACCGCGGTTCAAGCAGGATAAATGATCCCGAAGTGTTTTGCATGATTACATAAACCTTCCACGCATTTGTGATCAGGCGGATGGACAGACACAACATTCAAAAAATTCTAAATGTTTGTAAGATAGGATCCTATCTTCTTTTCAAAATTCTGAGAGCATTCAACTCTTTAAAAAAAAAAAAAAAAAGAAAAAAAAAAAGAGCACTTCCCGCACTCTGGCGGGAGACACCGCTGACCCGGACTCGCCGGGGTCTCGGCAGAGGACGGGGAGCTCAGCGTTCTCACAAGTCCGGGCCGGTCCTGACTGGCTGGAGAGATGCTTCAACCCTGACCCTCCAGGTCCCTGACTCGTTCCTGCTGTTGCTCTCCTAAATTTGTTCTTTTTCCAAAACAAACTTTTTCTATCCTCTATACGGAACCAAAAGCTCCTGCTAAAACACATTCCATGTACCCGGTTTACCGACATCATGACGTCGCCTTCACACGACTCTCGCAGGTGCCTGGCTACAACTTTATGTATGCAAATAATGGACTTTTGTATCGACACAATATTGGCACGCACACTAAAAGCCTGACAGCTAAGCGAACTGTGGATTTTACCGATCAGCCATAACATTATGACCACTGCATGTTTGCCATGGAATATAATGCAGCAGCCCTGCAATAGATTCCCCCCTCGGGAGGGGGTTTATGTTGGATTTTTAACTGAGGTGTTTACATATTTGAATGATTATTACTGGGACTTTAATTTGTGATGCCGTTGGACTGTAGTGGGTTACGCTGAGAGGTGTCCCGGATATTTTGGTCACCCCAAAGGGTGGCAAAGGTTCAGGGACATCCCTCTCAAATAGAATCGAGAAAAACTCAACATAACGCTCCCCATTCACGGAGAATTTATTGTCGTACGGTTGCATTATATATTCTATGGTAACCATGCAGTGGTCATAATGTTATGGCTGATGAGTGTATGCAGAGAGAAGCTTACCGAAGTCGTGTGAGCTGCCCTGCACCAAAGACTCAAGCCTGTAAATCTTTTGTCTGAAATACAAAAACGAGAACACAAAATCAGCGGCGTGCATGCGATGGCCCATGGTGGCGACTTTTTACGCCACAGGCGAAAGGCTGGGTCCAAAAACTCTGCAGCCACGGTTAAAGTGATTTTAACTTATGCCAACTTTAGAAATGCGCCAATCCCTTTGCACCCCTGCCTGGCGCCTTTGCTCACCTGAACAGGCCAAAGAGCAGATTCGTGGACTCCACCAGCGCCGTCTCGGTGACCCACGGAAAGCCGAAGATCTCCACCGTGTCGGCCTCATACTCGGCGGGAGCCGGATCAAGGTGCAACAGCAGCCTGCAAGTCGGATTCATCGACATCAGCCGGACTTTATTCACTGAGATTTCGCTCACCGATGACGCCTCCGCTTGCTACAATTCCACTGGCCCTGCTGAGCTCATCAGAAGCGATCTAGACGGGGGGTCTTCACCGTTTCAGGGAGCCTCTGGCAGCGTATCCCTCCGCCGAGAGCGCGCCGCTGGGGTCGTCCCTCGTCTCGGAGCAGCAGAAGCACGGCGGTCTGGCGGGGCTCAGCCCGCACGGGCCGTCTGCTAGGAAAGGGGAGACCGGCGGGGTGAGGGACTGGCTGAAGTCGTCCGCCATGCCTGCCTGCTGCAGCCGCCGTCAGCTGCGATGACGAAAAGAAACGACGTCAGGAGACATTTCACGGCCGCACGGAGGAGAGAGACAGCTCAAAATAAAACACAGCAAACGCACACCTGCAGAAAAGCAGGTTTTAATGTGTGGATACTAAGGCAAGCAAAAACATAAGTGTTGGCTGAGACTGTAGAATACTACAATAAAACACAAGTGTACGTTCAAGTATCATCTAAGTAGATGCAAAGTCACATTTCACCTGTTTGAACCCGAGAATGTGTAATTTGACGTTTCTTTGCTTCATATGCCCACTCAATAAATAGCCAATGATATAGGTGGCAAAATGTAACAAAACTATCTCCTAATAACGCCTGCAGAACATTAGGGCATCAAAACTACCATCTCATCATCCTAAACACGCGTGTTTACCGGTAAATAGACAAAACAGGCAACATAATTATGTCACTACTCGAGAGACGGTGTCCGCTGCTGGCGTCAGTAAACTAAAAAAAACGGGAGATTCTAACTAGTAAACTAAAATAAAATAAATTCACCAAGATTAATATGGCATTAGAGCTTTTACAAACCGTAATTTTAGCCCCCCTTGTTGAAGAATATCACGTAAATCTGAAGGCAGAGCGCGACGCCTTCTCAGCCGCCGTCGCTTCGTTGTTTTGCCTCTTCCGTCTCTCCCGCGCGCTCTCGCCACGCATGCGCCGCCCCGCCCACCCTGCTCGATGACTGGTCCAAAGTTTCAAATGGGGCGGGGCTTCTTTGCGTCGATCCACACGCAGGAGAGGTCTCACTCTCAACAGTCTGGCACGCGTTCTCCCAGGTTAGGAAGGTGTCCGGGGGGGTTCAAGCAAAACGATAACGTCTATGTTCTCAATCAGAGTTTAAATTAATATGCTACCAATATATTAATTGCGTAATAATTAGATGTTAAAGCACATTTATACCTTTTTTTGTTTTGTTTTAAAAAGGGTTTTCATGGCTCCCTGCGCTCTGTCCGCGTCAGGTGTCATGGCCGAACGGCGGCGCAATCACGCTAATTCCCCCCGCAAACGCGTCTCTCCCAACAGCCCCCCCCCCGTCACCGTCGCGCCGTCTTCCCTAAATCCCGCCTCACGTCGTAGATGTGCTTTTTTCCGATTTTTTTTTTGCCGACTTACACTCGGTGATTTCTGCACGTTTGACACGCCCGCAGCGGAGACGCGTCCGCACGCCGCGGTCTGCGCGTTTATTTTTTAATTTTTATTTAATTTTTATTTTTTATTTTATTACCGGCATCGAGAAGGCAGCACGTCGGGAGGTGTTCGCCGGGGGCGCGCGGACCTCTGATTCCGCGGTCAGCGTGAGGGCTCTGTCGCCCGGACTGGGAAGGTAAACGCTTTGTTTCTCCTCCTCCTCCTGCCATCTCCAGACTACCACGAGCTAATAACTGTAAACTTTATTCAGGTCATTTTTTCATTGGCTGGCTCTCAGTGAGTCCACCCATCATCCATCCATCCATCCATCCCTGCTCGACAGCCTCATGTGATGCGTGTGGTGCAGCAGGGGGACTAATGTGCTAATGCCATAGATGTGATTGTTGAGGCCGTGTCAGGCTCCCTCATTGGCCCAATCGATTAGAAAAATGAGCGAAGCTTTCCTATTGGTTGATACCGACCACACAGGTGTTTTCACTTTTGACCCTTTTGCACCATTTTCTCACCCATTTTTTGCACAAATGCAGTGGTGATAAAGATGAAAAAGCCATCACGTGAAAATATGACCAAACCTAAAGCTATTAAAGGATAGCTTTTGACTTATGACGTCATGCTGTGCCTGTGGCGTCATCTTTCGAGCATCTCAGTAAGAATTTTTTTTTTAAGTTGTTGCTGACAAATATTTAGCATTGCAGATATATGCTGTGTATTGGAAGGCAACCCTGTTATTCTGATTCTGACATGTGTGTAGCTGTATGGATATCAGAGAAATTAATACACCTCTGCTATGACTGTCAGCCAAAGCTGAGCAGTATTATTTATTGTTGGACACCATTAGATGTAAAGTTCACCTAATGACGAGCACGGGGCGGACGTGTCAGCAGCCAATATCCATTTATCACTTCAGAAATGCTTGTTCTTATTTTTTTGTCCATTTGCAATCACTCAACGGTAACACGGAAAGTCATGAATACCGTCATCGATGATTATCATTATTGTTAGCTTCAAAAATGTAACTTGAAAACGGGAAAATAGAACGTGGCGTGTTTCTAAAGGTGAAGGTGAAGTAAGAAATTATCATTAAAAATAAATGAGTTAGGATAAAATTAGGGGAAAAAAATAAATGGGAGTTACACTGAGGGGCGTCCCTAATATTTTGGTCACCCAAATGCATATGAGGGGGATGACCTGGGTTGGGTTACATTGAGGGGTATCCCTAATATTTTGCTCACCTCTCAGTGTAACCCAGGTCATCCCCCTCATACACAATAGGGTGACCAGAATATTAGGGACGCCTCTCACTGTAACCTGGCACAGCTCAACAGCGTCAAAATTTACAGTCTCATGGCAATCATTATCATTTATCGCATATTTAATGTTATACATTTAGTGCAGAGGTGTTGCATTAGATTCTTTTGCAAACATGCAGTGCTTTGAATTTTTCTGGCCTATGCATGTATTTATTATTTTATATTTTAATAATGTGTTGCTTTGCATTCTTGTTTTAATGTCGATAACGTTCACGTATGATTGCACTGATTTGCCTTCGAGTGCGACAATCCCTTTTCTCCCTAAAATTGACCGTTTAAGCGGCGATGAGCGTCAATATCGTTTTAAAATTGTAACAAAAGAGTGTCACGCCACTGCAAATGGGTGGCGTGACCAAAATATTAGGGACGCCTCCCAGTGTAACTCAGTGCAGTTCAACAGCGTCACAAATTACAGTCCCAATAACGATCGCTCAAATATGCCAACACGTCTCTCACACACATTCAGTAAAAATTCAACATAAAACTCCTATATACTCCATTATTAGCCATGGTAAACATGCAGTGGTCATAATGTTACGGCTGGTCGGCGTGTGAATCGCGGTGTTTAAGCTTGACCCCCCCAAAAAACGGCGGTTAAGCGTCGGGGGCCAATAATCTGGGATTTTTTCTTTTTTTTCGGAAAACGCTGTTATCATATATGACTGATAGTTTGACCTCTGGAAATCCGTACGACACAATTCCACCATTAGCTGTATTAACTGTCCCTCTTTAAGGGGGCTGCAGTCGGAAGCCTATAATGACTTTGCATAATGAGTTACATTCTTCTTCTTTTTTTTTTTCCATTCGGGCCTGCTTTCTAAAAGATCTTTGTATTGTACTGGGGGAGACTGCTAGTCCCTTTTTATCTCCAGAAAAAGAGGAGAAAAAAAACCCTTGTGGCTACAGTTTGATCAATTAAACTCCTGAAAGCCCCCCCACCCCCCACCACCACCACCCCACCCCGCCGCCCCCCCTCTCACTCCCCACCCTTTCATTCTTCTGCCTGAGAGGAATATAAAGTTATCAGTCTTTCCCGAGCGATATGAGGACGGAAATAAGTAGTTTGTCTATAAAAATGTCCAGGTACTTTATCAGCGTCCCAGCGGGCCCCGAGGCCCTGACACTGCTCAATGCGGCTCCGCTCCACTCTTGTCTCATGCGCTCCGTCTTTCTCCCCCTGTCTACTTTGTCCACCACCCCCCACCCCCCCCACACCTCCCCCCTCAGGGGCCCGCCCCTCGCTGGCCGGGCGGGCGGGGCGGGCGCCGCCGGGCGCGCACCCCGGCGCGATTGACTGGTGCCGGAGCGAGGTTATCGATTTCAATCAGCGGCTTGAGAGATTGGAGCTGAAGGATGCGGTGGACTTTTTAGCAGTGGTCAGCTGCTCTTCTTCCGTGTTGTTTTGAGGCAGCAGGAGGGGGCGCGGAGGAGGGCGAAACGCCGCAGGGGGCGGAGCTTCCAGTTCTGACATGAACTCAGATAAGTGTACAAAAGGAATAGCGGAGCAGCTGGCGTACGGGTGGCAGGGATGATTCCGCACTGATGGATTACCATGACGGGCGCTCGGAGTGGAAGCCCAATGAGCTCCATCACGGCTTTGGCGGCTGGCTGCGGTGTAGATGATAAGCCCCGCCTCCTCCATGCCAGTGGGAGGGACTTGGCCCAAACCAAAGACTTCATGTAATGTGCTCAGCGCCTTTCTACTTGTACGTAAGTGAAACCAAAATATTCTGGAGGCGCCTTCTTGCGCTGGTGATGTCACTTGGAGTCAGAGAAGATGCGATCAGGAAGTCGCGACGCGGAGGCCCCGCCCACCTCAGTCGCGAGTGACTGCTTTACTATCAACAAACTCGTTTTTTTTTTTTTTTTTTTTACAGTTTGAAACAGGTGATGATGATCGTAGAGAGTTAGCGTGTACAGTGTACAGTTCCTAAACAGATTCCTGTCACCCCCCCAAACCCGCCCCCTTTTTTATGGCATCAAATAATGAATGACCAAGCTTTTTTAGAAAAATGAGCACTTGAACAAACAGCAGCATGACATATGAAACAAAATGACAGAATCAGTCTTTGTGAAAATATATATTAACTTCGACCCATAAACATGGAGGAGGCGGGGTTTGTTACCTGCACTGCAGCCAACCACAAGAGGGCTTTTATATATGTTTATATGCTTATGTACGCATGTATGGGCCAAATGTCCGTGTGTAAAATAAAGCAAAAATCCAACCTGTGATACAGATTGATAAATAATCCACCGATCAGCCATAACATTACGACCACTGCATGTTCACCACAGAATACAATGCAACATTCCTGCAATCAGTTCTCCCTTCAGGAGGAGTTTTATGTTGAATTGTGATTGAATGTGTGTGAGAGAGGTGTTGACATGTTTGAATGATTGTTATTGGGACTGTAGTTTGTGACACTGTTGAACTGTACTGGGTTACACTGAGAGGTGTCCCTAATATTTTGGTCACCCCACTCATATGCATTAGGGTGATGCTTTTTGTCGCGAGTTTAACGACATTGATGCTTATCTGTTTAAATGGTCAATTTTAGGGAGAAAAAGCATTGTTACACTTAAGGTCAAATCAAACGGCACATATCGGCACATTGTGCAATTACACAAAACGTTATTGGCATAAAAAAGAAGTAAGACAATAATAAAAAAAAAGAGATGAAAGAAACCAACAACTGAATTATGAAATTATAAAATAAGATACAGATTCAGCAGCTCTAAGCTCGAAACCACCGCATTTTACAATAGACTATGCGACTACCCTGCAAGACATTCATAATAAAATATATAATATGAAAGAATATATTTGATGATAAATAGTACACCAATCAGCCATAACATTATGACCACTGCATGTTCACTATAGAATATAATGCAACAGCCTTGCAATCAATTCTCCCTTCAGGAGGAGTTTTATGTTGAATTTAGACTGAAATTCCACTGGGTTGTTTATTTACCTAATATTTTCTCAATATGAGCGTTACAACCAAAATATTAGAGACACCTCTCTCATATTTCGCACACATCAAAACGCCGCCGAAAACTAGCTGTCATGAACACGCTGTGAATTTTTTTTACGGCAAAAGTCATGCAACACGCACGAAGCTGCGTCAGACGGGTGACGGGTGCCCGGGCCAATCAGCGGCGCCGCGCGTTTCATCCGCTGGTCGCCAGCTGTTCATGGCGGGGGAGGTTGAAGGGGCGAGCGGAGGGAGAGGGGGGGTGCGTGCAAACAGAAAGCGCTGATAAAGTTGCTGCTTTAGTTTTTGAAGAGCAAAGTTGTGCCTCAACACACACACACACACACACACACACAGCGAGCACGCCGCTGTTTTTCCGCCGCTCTCAGAGGCATTTGCATCAAGGCCAGGAGATTAAACGTGTGGGCTGGGAACTGGAGAGAGCGCGCCGTCTCGCTCAGGGGCCCCCGATGCCAGAGTTCTAGCTTTCATCGCGCTGGGTGAACGATTTCTCCCGGACGCTGCGCTTCTCCGTGGCTACAGGTGGGTGGCTCGCATGCCGTAGGTGGCAGCCACTGTGGATTTCGTGCAAAAAGGAAAAAAAAAAACAAAACGAAAAAAAAAAAAGTACAGAGGAGGTTGGCTTTGGGCAAATTTGCTTCACAATCGCCAGTGTTCGATACCCCGTGACGGGAGATGCAGGATCCCACGCCGCATAAACTCATTTGTTTTAGCTTTTTTTTTTTTTTGACGGCGTTTGGAGTGCCGCGGTAACGGCGATAAGCGTGGGCGTGTTTTGTCGTGGAGATATTTATAAGGCTCGTTCCGAGCGTGAGCGGCCAATGGGGAGGGAGAGGGCGAGTCCGGCGGGACGCGCGCGGCCCCCGAAAAGCTGATATGATCAATCCATCGGGCGACCGTTGGTCTTCAGCGGGAGGGAGCCGGATTTCAACTTTTTTTCTTCCGGAAGGAAAAGTTTCGCCGTCTTCCGAGTTAGTTAGTTAGTTAGTTTCTGAGTTTACGCGATGAGAAGGGCCCGAATCCCAGCCCAGG
>CAAKHG010047951.1:0-13194 GCA_901007715.1 Dactylopterus volitans
AAAAAAAACCCTTAAAAAAAACAACAACAAAAAACGTCCACCTCTCGCATCTTGTCAAACACTAGCCGACATGCATTTTTGCTAGATGACTTTAAAATCGCGTTTTCTTGGTGCCCCTGAGCCCCCCGCGCGCTCGCGCACAAACAAAGCAGGGGCTCTTTTATGGGTGTGTTCATGCATAATCCGCGCTGTGGCGGCGAGAGGCGCGGTCCCCAACCCCGGACTCATGACTCACGATCGTCGGTACGGGAGGCGGGTGAGCTAAGAGGGAGGCTAGAGCCCGCGGGTGCTGGCATCTGTCGCCACCACGGCTCTTAGGGAATGAAGTTTATGATGTGAGCGTCATTGTCAGATGCTGAGATGCAGCCTGCCTGGTGACTACTCTGTGTTTCCATTTGGGAAAAAAAACAAAAAAAAAACATGACGAATCCATCCTCGTACATGGAATCTGCGGCGTTGCTTTCGTCATCAACACATTTTAGCACTTTTTATTGAAGAAGATATCGTCCGTGCAGGTGTCGGCCGGCCCGCGGCGACATCACCAAACATCGTCACCGTCTGCCTCCACTGTCAAACACACAAAAGCAGCTGGTCTTGGTCTTAAGAAACCAGTGTGTCATCAACTGACTATTTGGTGTCCTAATTTAAATCGGAACATTAAAGCTAGGTGCCACACACACCAAATGGCTAGAGCCTGACCGATTTATCGGCTGGATGATATTGTCAGCCAATTTTTGCGTGTTACATAAATATCTGTTTTTTTGGCAGGAAAATGGCCGATATCCAGCTGCATTTCAGGTAGTGGACTGTAATCGAACACTAATTTGTTGTTGGGGCAAATGATCTCCAGCAGAAGGCACCCCCTCAAATGGCAGCACAAATACTCTTACTATAGTATACTGTCATCGGTGTCATCGGTTTTCTGGCCCGGCCGGTACTCAGACTCCAGTGTGTCACCAATGGACTATTTGGTGTCCAAATTTAAATATGGATATTACAGACACACCACATGGCTACATCCTGACCGATTTATCGGCTGGACAACATTGTCGGCCGATATTTGCGCGTCACAGACATATCCCTTTTTTTTGGCAGGAAAATGGCTGATATTCAGCTGCATCTCAGATAGTTGACCATTTTAGAGCACTATGATCTCCAGCAGAGTGCGCCCTCCTTTCAAAGGTCAGCGCAAATACTCTTACTATAGTATACTGTCATAGGTGCTCCAGATATCAAGTATATTTTACCTGTCAGGCAGTGTCAAATTGCAAGTCAAAGGAATTGTAGCTGTGTTATAAACAAAAAAAAAACACAAAACACAACAAGCAAGAGTTGCATCCTGGGATATGGAACTCTACACTTGTCAAAATAGTTAGTCCAGCATGTCATGATGGGAGATACAAACTAAATACAAACTTATCATTTGCGAATCCAAATCAAGTTTCCTCCCCTCTCTTTCTTTTCGAAACGAGAAAGATGACTAGCTGCAACTAAATGCATAAACGTCTATATTCTGTGACATAGAAGACTGCACTTGGCCACCTCTGCTCATATTCCAGAGGCGGCTGCCGCAATCAGACCGTAGGCAGCCTATTATACCGGGGGGAAAGTGGGGGGGGGGCAGCGGCGCGGAAAAGCTTGATAAAGTTGGCTCTTAAACACGAAGCAGAGACATCTGACCTCCCCTCCCGCCTCGCGGGTGAGATAAAGCGCCGCTCTTCACAGGTTAGACCGACCCCCCCACACCGCCCCCAAAAAATAGCTGATATCCAAAATGTAACACACAGCCCCACAAAAAGCCCCGCGACTCCTCCACTGTTCCCAAACTCTCTTCTGACAAATGACATAGTATCCTTATGCCATCTGTGCCGGTTGGCAGTGCCGGTCGGACCCAGATGGCAGCGCTGGGATTCTCCGAGACCGACTGAGTTTAACAACAGTCTGTGAGAAAGCAGGAATCTGGCCAGCCAGTCTCTCTCAGCCTCTCTCTACCAGTCTCTCTCTCCCAGTCTCTCTCTCTCTCTCTCTCTCTGTCAGTCATGAGCTCATCCATTCCTCAGTCAGTCTCTGTTTTGTTTTGTTTTTTCCTGGGTCACCTTGAGGCGGTAAGGTCCAAACCAAAGAGGATAATTAGACCTCAAAACTATGACTTTCGGGGCAGGATCCTTCATTAACGGGGACGTACGGTATGATTATGTCCAGGGCTTCATATTTATTAGGTCTGCACACACGCAGCTAAAATCAGAATCAGAATCAGAATGCCTTTATTGCCATGTATGTAATTAGATTACAGACTAGGAATTTAGCTTGGTGAGAGGATGTGCGTAGCAGTCAACAGGCAAGTATACATACAAGAATAGTCAAGAGTACAAAATAAACCTTAAACTCTCCCCTCATGCGGCCCCTTAGTTCATCTTCTGTCCGAAAGTAGCCATTTTACCCCCCGCGCTAATGGGAATGATGGAATGATATGAATGTTCATCATTTTAAAAATTATGGCAGAAAATAGTTAAAAAAAAAAAAAACTAAAAAAAAAAACCCCACAATAGGTGCCCTTTACACTGCCTTCAAAAAAAGTTCAAGCCAGACCGCTGATTAACATGATTGTTCTTGTTGCGTGGCAACAGCAGCAGCAGCCAAATTCGAATTGCCTCGAGCTTTTAAGTAAACAAGCTTAGCAGAGTTTTTGTTGATGTTGTTTTACAAAATAACCTGCATTCATCTTCGGCAAATGCACGACGGCGCAAATGAAATTTCTTTTTTTTTTTTTTTTGTAAAAATGACGGCAGGTGTTGAATAATGATTACGCAATTTTCGCCTGTCTGAAAATGAACGTAAAAGATTTGAGGATTGAGAAGGTCGGGTTAGCGCTCTGCCTTCTGTTTGTTGGGACGCGCTCGGAACGCTTGTTTTGTTTTGGCGGACAAAACTGCTCATAAAATGCCGCGTTTTGGGAGCTCGCGCTTTAAAAGGCAAACTGCTCTTGGTGTTTTCTCCACATACAACGGCGCACAGTCTCACGCTTGCCCTCCTTTTGATTACAGTGGTCCGTCATGTGACTGCTTTCTATTTATATATATATATATATATATATAAAGCAGAGTCACAAGAGCGCCAAGATATCCTCTGATTTAAAATCAATATGAAGAAGGCTTCATCAAGGTTGTCTTTATCCGTCTGATGTCGGTGGTTATTTTGTCGAACGGGGATCAAAAAGTGCTGCGTTTTACGCTGAACGGCCGCGACGTACAAGCAGGACGTGTTTTTTTTTTTGTTTTTTTTTGCACGTGTATTTTCAGACCTCATCTCGGCGGCACTGCAAGATCCACAGAACATACCGTCTGCTGTTTTCCAAATGGTAAATCATTCTGTTTAAATATAATAAATGAAAGGAAAAAAAAAACGGCGGATTTTACACTCCGTCTAACACGCATTCATTCTATGAGAGTCAGGATTTGCCCACAGGTTCCTATTTTGGGCATCTTGGATTCAGCTGATTTTGCCCACAGGTCTTCTTTTAGGCATCTTGGATTCAGCTGATTTTGCCCACGGGTCCTATTTTGGGCAGCTCTGGCTGAGGGAGCCGAGCGTGGATCTGCTGTAAAACGTAGGTCCCCATGTTGCACACCGAGAGCGCTCACTGAGCCGCAGCTCCATCGCAACACCTTGAGGTTTGCTGGAAACACAACCGTGACGCTCATAACATCATAGGATTCCCGGCCTTGCGGATCCGGCAGAGGCGACGGTGGCGGTCGAAGACGGCTGCCTCTCGAAACAGCGGTGCAAAACATTCTGAGGTCGAAACGACGGGCATCCGCTGCTTTAGGCGGCACAAGATGAACCTCTGTCTCTGCCCAAAAAAGATGATCCACTCCGGAACAAGGCAGCACGTTTGAGACCTTACAAAAGTTATGTAGAGGTCCTGTCAGTGCTCATAGTTCACAGCCATGTGGGAAAAGAAGAAGAATGGACCCATACCCATAAATGTGCCATTACAGATGTTTTTGGGCACACTTCCAGGCCCTGAGCCGAGGGGCACGGCCTCAAGACAAGTCCACAATATGGAGGAAGATCTCTGGCAGCGGAGCAGGTGCAGGACAAAGCTGCGCAAGACGGCTACTGGGAGGCCATCACCAAACCGAAGACGATCTGGTTGATTTTTTTTTTTTTTAATCACACAGCCACGTCCAGCGCTCGCACCGCCACTTCTCTCTGCGAGTTTCTGCATCACATCGGTGAGCGCCAGGGAGCTCATGGGCGGAGTCGCAAGCTTCGCTCTAATGTGCAGCCTTTGCCGGCATGCAACTGAGGTTTTGGCTTTTCCTTTCGCCAAACAACTCTCCCTGTTGAGACAACGGTGCCATCATAGCGTAATCACAAACAGCGTGAAAGAGGAGCTCCAGCGATAAACTGCACCCCAGAAAGATCATGAGACGATGTCCTGCGGGCAGCTGGATGGGGAGCTGGGAGCAGAGGCAACGAAAAAAAGGTTGTATCACTAGATCACCGAAGCCTCAATGCTTCATCACCGCGAGGCCGTTCACTATGCTAATGTTGCCGGGCAACAAATACATTTCTATCCCTTGAGGAGAGCTTAGGTCAAAGTCAGGTGGCAGCTAAACATCGAATCGACGCCGGACTGATTGCGACGTCGCAAAGAGAATCGGCGGCCGTAATTGAAGCGACCTGAGGTCAAGTTTGAGTCATTCCCATTGCGGGGTTTGGCGTCAGGGCGACGAGGAGCGCGAGAACGCGGCGCGAATACGCCGAGGTCAGAGCGAGGGCAAGCGCTTGATATGGGAGCGCGTGAGGGTTGCGTTGGCCGTGTCTCGCTCCGTTAGCTTCGCCAACCGTTCGTGTTTCACGGTTTTGCGAATTTCCTGTTTCCTGCCCGTACTCGAGTCCTGTGCGATTACCTGCCCTGATGCGCCGCACCTGTGTCTTGTTATCTCCCCAGGTTCTTTCCCTCTCTGCCAGTTCATCCTCCCGTCCGCATCCTGGATTTCGGACCGGTTATCTGCCTGCTTCGCCTGGCATTTTCGCACCTCTGCATGGCCGGGAGACCTCCCATGTCCTGACCTGGTTTCCATTAAAGGATTTCTGAGAACTGCACGGAGAGTTGGGGTGTGTGCTCTCGGTACTGCGATGTGGTACACTTCAAACTAGCGCGGTATCTACCGCAGCATACCAGAGAATAGCAGAACACAGCAGAACACAGCAGACGGCTGGTCGGTAAATGTGTAAAATAGGAACAAAACCTCGGGAAACTGCACACTTGCACACGTAGATGATGGGTTCATTTGAAGTTTCTATACAACATAACTCATATATTCATGAGTAACTTGCAGCAAATGGTATAATGCCATTCATAGAGAAGACTATCTGACACATAGTACCGGTACATAGAAAAACCCGGGCTTTCCATTCCTGATTGTCTCTGACAGTAATTCCCAAAAAAAAATCCCTGATGGAAAAGGAGAAACGTGTCTTCAGCTGCTGTTGGACACCTGAATGAGTTCCAGTGTGACGTGATGCAAAATCCAATATCTGGGTAATTGAACTCATTCAGCTTCACCGATTTCCCCGTCCACACTTGTGAAAGAGGCTCTCTGACACACAAGGCCGCAAGACACTTCCGCATGAAAACCGACAAATTTGGCTGTGGAATTAATAGCTATTAAATTAAAAGTTCCCCAAGAAACCTCAAAAGCAGCGGCAGTGTTGAGGTTAGATTTAAAAAAAAAAAAAATCACTTAAATTTGTGCAAATGCTTAATTATAATGAAAAAGTGAACAATCTATTTTTTTATGCAACTTATAAATCGCGTGTTATTTTGGTGGGGCCATCAGCAGATGCTTAATTTGCTGTCAGCGAAGGTTGACGGCAGCATCAGGATCAGCAACGGCAAGCACTTTTTCGCAAGTTTCGTTTCGAGGAGGCATTCCGCCAACCCGTCTGAAAAAAAAAAACTCCGGACGTGTCCACAAAGTTGGCCCCCGCGCGGACGGACGTCACGACATATCATCCACATCATCCAAATCACGTATTCGGGAACCTCTGTGGGCTCCGACGGCGCCATGCCGCCGCCATCTAGGAAACGCAGCGGCGGAGCGGTGCACAACGGCGGGGGCTGCCTTGTCCCACTGCCTTCTCACCGGCATATATGGAATACTCATGGTTGCCATGGAAACACAGTTTCATGAATCACAATGTTTTATTTATTTCTGGGGCCAAATGCTGCAGTTTATGGAGCCGTCTTGTGCGCAGTCCCAATTACTGCCTGTACTGTAAGCCCGAGGATCGGTTAGGCATTAGGTGTGGGAAGAGACCGCGTTCCAGTCGATTCCCACTGGGATGACTAATTGGCTGGCGAGCTGGTTGGCCGGCCGGCCGACCAACAGGCTGGAGAACGTGACGACGGGTGGACATCGGAGGGGAATGTGTCCTTTAAGGTATAGTTTCTCCCTTTTGATGCGACACACGGGTGCGTTTCTTAATTTTGATCTGCCACATTTAAAGTATGTCTGTTTTAACAGTTAAAAAAAGTTATATTTTATTCTTTTTTTTTGTTTCGATTATTATTTCTTTATGTCTTAAGCACAACCGCACTTGGTTAGACAAAGGCAAAGATTATGGTTCAAAATAAGCACGCTTCTTAAAGTTTGGGGGAAGCAAAGGGACGGCCGAGTCCCGTGGAAAGGTCCTCCACTTTTGTGACGCGTTCATCCACCTTGGCCGGCAACCCTGCGTGGACTTGCCATACAAAAATGGCACCATCTGCTCTCCGTCCCCACACCGGTCCTAGCAGTCGCCACTCGAAGGCATCTGGGCCCGAATAAAGGTCATTCTGGAGCACTTGACTTAAAGGGTAGTCGGGTGACATCCGCAGCGACCGCGGGCAGATACGGGACCACGGGGCCACGAGGAGGAATGGGGGTTGGGGGGGCAGCCCCATCTCATGTACGCCTGAAATTGGCTGGAATCACTGGATGTCATTGAGCTCGATAGCATTCGCGAGCCAAATTGAATTTTTTGCGGTCATCGGCGCAACCTGCTGAGCAGCCAGGAGCCTCAGACGCCCCCTTTTATGAAAGCCTCGGCCGCGCAGAGCAGGAAGAGATGAGCGAATTCACCGGTTTGTTATTTCCTCTCTGAAAAGCCACATTTCTTTTATGTCCCCGCCGCTTTCTCCCTCCGAATCCGAGAGTACATCCCGCCTTATATGGCGTTTTGTGAATGGGAGTTGCTAGGTAACTGGAGTGCAGTAAAGCATGGTGACTTGGTTCTCGCATTCAGGGTGATTAAAGGGACTGTCTCAGCCAGTGAAGCCGCTGCGGTGACTAGAGGAATTACACGGCGAAGTTTATGCAGTTGTGTTTTTTTTATTTTGGCACCGAAGAGACGCGCGTGCCCGCTGGCGCCGCGTGCGGAGCGCCACCTCGCGTGCGGAAAATCAAATTTGTTACTTATCACAGAGCGTTTGGAGACCGAGGACGGCGATGCCTGTTCCCCCGTCCAAGAACTGAAAGTGCAGCATTTGCTCGCCGGCTCAGCTGCATCCACCAAGCAGGCTTTACGGGTTAGCGATGTGGCTTCAGATTAAACTTCATGTTTTCTTTGTCACCAAGGCGGTTCACTTTTCCAGCAGGGCACATCGCCACGGCAACTTATAGCGCAGACCTGACCTGCCGCGGCAGCACAGGTCCCGGACAGGAGTTTAAAACCCATAAAGGCAGCCCCCAAACTGACCAACTATATTGATTTCACGTCCAACAGCGATTGTAGGTGAATATGAGTTCTCTGCAGAGGGAACTGCGGATGTCTGCAGGCCCTCGCGTGACTCTGAGACGGACACAAACGCCGATTAAGGACGTGCCGGTTCGGAAGACGTTTTTTTTTTTTATTTCGATTCCTCACATGCCCCTAAGACCGTTTAACATTGAAATGCGCATGATCAATCGGCTCTTGACAAAGCGGAGCCACTGCATGTAAATGAAATTATACTCTGAAAATCAATAAAGGGATAAAGGAGACAAGATAAACTGTCCGGCAGCTCGGTGCACTAAAAAAGTAGAAAAGGTTTGTTCCTACCAAATACGTGAAACGGAATTTCTACAGGTTCATCAGAGAATATAATTAGGATCCATACTGATGTTGACTGAGCTTGAGCTGACGAACTTACAAATTCACACCATCAGCAAATTCATCTTGTTTTTTTGTTTTTGTTTCCATCCACCTTTCTGTAACGACAATGACGCAATAATTGCGTTTCTTTTATCCTATATCGCGGGTGTGTATCGTATTTGTGCACACGCGCGGGCACAGGAAGACTGAGAAAACCTGGCCCCCAACCGAACGCGTGAATAACACACCCCGGGGTATGTTGAGCATGCTTCATAACGCGGGACCCACGAAGTGGGGGGGGGTTGATACCACTTATATTAACGTCCGATTGTCCTCGGCTGGGGCAAGTCAGCCAATGACTGCCTGGATTTCCTGCTTTTATCTAATTTCTATCCTCGTTTCTCTCACGTTTCAGCACACCTCATAATTTCTCCATGTGCCTCCATTTCCTTTATCTTCGATTTTTTTTTGTTGTTTTTCTTTTGGTCCCTTTTTTTTCCCCTCTGTGCTGTCAGCACCAAAGTAAACACAGTAAGAAAGAACAGAACGATGTGACGTGAGATGCTTTTTTTTTTTTTTCAAAAGAGTCTGTGTATTCGCATTTTTATTTTTGGCCTGAATTTTGATTACTGAATCGGCTCTGACCCTTCATATTATACAGGAAGGACATTTGTCTGCTGCATAAATCCCCAAACCGGGAAGAAGACGGGAAGATTGATTCCCCTCGTCCTCTTTCCTCCTGTAAGCGTCTTCATCCCCCCTGAACGCTCCGCCTCCATTTTCAAACTCGTCCTCCCTTCTTGCCAATCTCTCCATTCACTATTCATCAGCCGGCTGTATGTTCCATGCGTATGTTGAATATCACATTAGTGCTCTGGACGTATAGATGGATGAATTCATGCATTTCTTACTCTCTCTCTCTCTCCTTGTACTTGCATCTAACACACTCTGCCTCTCACTTCCAGGCCTCCTCCCTCTCTCTCCTTCTCTCTCTCTCGCTCCCGTACTTGCGTCAGCAACTTCTGCCCGCTGATGAATATATGAATGAGATTACAACAGAGAGCCACACACACACACACACACACTCGTGCTTTCACTGTTTTTTTTCACCAGCATATAGCCCCGACGCCCCGCGAGAGACAAAAACGTTACCGTCTCCATTTATGCCCGGGACAATGATTTATACGGCCGTCGACTTGTAAAGCGCGTCCGAAACTTAGCTGCGGCGAAAACGGAGCAGGAAACACATTTATTTTCAATATGAGAAACTAGAAACAGCAAGATAAGCCATCTAATAAGGAGACAATTTCCCCAGCTCAGGAGACGCCCGGTGCGGGTACAACATCCGCAACAAGAAAGTAAATAATGAAGCCAGCAAGCACTTCTGACCTCGAGCAAGAATCCATCCTTCTCTGTTTACAGTGGAGAATGATTCTTGCTGTATACAGCACCAAAGTACACGGGAGGGGGATGGGGGGGCGGGGGGGATGTAGTTTGTGTGTGTAAATCATAACACATGTTTCTCAGACCCAGAAGGTATAATTGGCCCTTAACTCCAGGACACATGGGGCTGGTTTGAAGGTTTGAGAGAAGGCTGAAGAGGAGGAGGGGAAGGAACAGATGAAAGAAGCTGGAGAACTGTGTTATTAAAAAAAAAAAAAAAAAAAAACAGATGTAGGAAGACAGATGCTGTGAGGCGGAGATGGATAAAATGAAGCTCTCAGTCTTAGAGGTTTCCTTCCTTCCCTCCTTCCTTCCTTTTCTCTCCTTTGGTTTCCTTTCCTTTCTCTCACTTCGTAGGCTCTCTGTTGCTATGGTGACTGCTACTGCCATCGTTTAGGAAGAAAGGATACCTGAGGAGAGGAGGACGGGACGGCTGGGCAGGAAAAATAAAGATGGATGGAGAGGCAGATGGATGGCTGCATGCTCGGAGTCAAGACCGAGATGTCGAGCGATTTGAAATAATTTACTCCCCCATTGACCCAACTGCTGTCAAACCGATACTTTAATGCAAAACAAACCAATTTTTGTTCATTTTTTTTTTGACTGCACATGCTGAGGATGGCAAAATACTGAAACAACTCATTTATATTGCAACAGGATTCGCCTCCACCCCACTTATGCAAATGTTCTTTTCCTTTATTTGCCAAAAATGTATAAGTTAGATCCGTTTTGAGGTCTAACACTCGGAAAGAACAAACAGACTGCTCTCGGAGGGTTCAGTGTCATTCATACTTCCGAATGATGTCATCAACTCAAAAATCATGCGATTCTCCTACATTTTGAAAAAAAAAAAAAAAAAAAGAAAGGCTTTAAAGCTGCGTGAGCTATTGTCGGAGCCTGATGTGCATCTAACAGGACGCGTGGGGTCAAGAGCTGCCTATTCATGCTCTCGCCGCTCCAGCGCGAAGGTGGAGTGTTCGGTGAGGAACCAAGGGCCCGGAGGTGCTCTCGCTCTCTCTCTCTCTCTCTCTCTCTCAGAAAATATCGCGTCTTATCGAGGGAGTCAAAGGGAACCAATCGCGTCACAGCGTGGACGGACGCCCGCCTGCAGACTCGATGCGAACGTGGCCCCCTGTCGTCCCCTCCCTGTCGCATCGGCGACTGCCAAGTGATTCTCACGTTCGGATTCAGTCGAGAGACGCTGCCGCTCGCGGGGGCCCATTAAAGTTTCTTTGGACGAGCGCCAAAAAAACGCGCGCGCGGGCCAAGAGGAAAAGCCGCCGCGCTCGGCCCAAACGGCACACAACTTTCATTCGGGCCAAAGAGGCACTCCTTTAAATGATGCCGTTTCAGCCGAGGCCTCTCTGGCCCCTGGGAACATTAATTTTTTTGACGCAGGCGTCACCCGACGGCGGCATGTTACTGTGATCGGCTCGAACCCTGAGGCGCGCACACGCTCGTGTCGGCGTATCCAGGATACGCCGACAGTTTCGCCCTCAGTCTGACGCGCAAGGGACATCGAAACATGGCCGCCTAAAACCCGTCTTCCGAGCAGAGCGAGGTGGATTTTGCATGGCCGACATATTGCATTCAGCAACCCCCCCCCCCGCCCAAAAAAAAAAAAAAAACCACCCTCTAAATTGCTCTTTTAAACGGGATTGATTTGAATGTTCCTGACGTACGGTCCCAGCAGTTACCCACACACGCGTTTTTTTTTTGTTTTTTTTTCCCCCTCCCAACAAAAGCTCCGTTCAGCAGAAGAGTCGGTCGCTCGAATCAATTCCCAATTGCTTCGGTTGCCACAAACTTGCCCCGTTTTTGTTTTTTTTCTCTCTCTTTCGCTGCACTTCCGCCGTCCTCTCCCATTGAGGAGGAACTGCAGTCGCAACAGAAAAGTCATTACGGCGAATTCCACTCACAAAAGACGCTATTTAAAGGGGCATTCTTTGCCAAAAAAAAAAAAAAAAGAGGGAAATATTGCAGAAACTATAAGTCTTGTGTTATTTCTGAAAAGCGTGTGCGCGTGGATGATACTTGGTGCGCCTCCTCTTTCCATAATGAACTCTAACCGACGTGCTAATTACAGCTCAGTCGCCCGAACGGGAAATACTGATGAATTGGAAATGCTACAGCTGTGACGCATTTTAATATGAGAATGGAAGAAAGGCCAGGCGGCGCCGGCGTGGCAGGTGTCCTCTCACATGGAGAAGATTACCGGAGATCCAGCGAGACGTCCGAGGTCTCATGAAACGGCCTCGTGCTCTCCTCTGAAGGGACAGTTCGACATTCCTTCTCGTACGCCCGTTCGTTTTCACGCCGCGGGCCCATCGGCTCGCAAAATGCGCGTCATTTTACGAAGCGTATCGTCGCAGCGAGTTATACCACGTGACCGAACGGTTGCTCAGCGAGTTATGGCTCACTCCCAGCCCATGCCGACTCCAATCCACGGACAATCCCGCTCTGACATCATTCCGAATGATCGTCTGTCCCGTTCCGTGCGAACACAGCGGCGCGGCCCAGGTGGTGCAGCGGCGCGGCGTCCTTGAGCACGAAAACCCAGTCCCTAATGGCTGCCGATGGAACAGGCTGCCACCTCGCACGGGAGCCTCCGCCGTCAGTGTACGAATGTCTGCGTGCGTGCACGCGTGTGTGTGCGCGCGCGCACGTGTGTGTGAGAGAGAGCAGGAGTGTGACTGAGTGAATGAGGCTACGGCAGTACAAAGCCCCCTAAGTGCCGTTAAGGTAGAAAAGCGCCATATAAATGCGGCCTATTTACCATTTACATTGTGTTTTCCTCAACAGGGCTTTCTTGCCATAACAACACAAAGAAAAGAAAGCAAACAAAAAAAAAAAAGTATATTTCAACAAGCTGAATCAGTCCTTTTATGCAATTTTGCCTTTGAAGCGGCGTGCTGATTCAGGACATTTGACACATAGGTGGCGCTTTAAAACAAACCGCCGCGCTATCGGACGCGGAGCGGACGGCGGTGTCGTCTTGGATTTGGTCCTCAGGTGCAGTCGCGACTGACGGCGCACCACGAGCAGAGGTCCGCCTGCACTTTAAGAGCAGATGTCATGGGATTTGTTTAAAAAAAAAATTAAAAAAAAAAGCCTAAAGGGCAAGCGGTGAAGGGAAAAAAAAAAAAAAAAAGAGGAAGAAAGAAATGAGTGTGCGGTGAAAAATGGCCACCGTTATATATCTGTGTGTCGGAGTCCACGAGATAAAAGGCGAAGTCGGACGTGGAAACCTATATGAAGGTGAAGTCTTCACCTTCGAGGAAGCGCGCCTCGCTCGCGCCTCGCCGCCGACCTTCCCGCTTGCGCTAAAGCGCTGAATGTGACCCGATATCTCCCGACCAGCCGCCGGCGCCGAGACGCTCCTCGGTAAACGGGTCTGAGATGCCACCTAGTGATCCTGGTTGGACCGCTCCGGCAGGGCTGCGCGCGCTCTGCTTTTCCTGACTCAGCGAACGGGGGTGATTAGGATGGGTTTCCATGGCAACAGCAGATAGAGGGAAAGAGACGGAGAGGGAGGGAAGGAAGGAGAGAGGAAGGACAGAAGTCGACAAAAAAAAAAAAAACACATAATAATGATGTTTGCTCCATTTTTAATAGCCTAAAATCATG
>CAAKHG010047956.1:0-10241 GCA_901007715.1 Dactylopterus volitans
TTTATTTATTTTATTCTGCTGTGACAGCCCCGCTAATCGGCATCGTCCACAGCAAACACGGCCGGTCGCTTTTTTTTTCTTCCTTTTTTTCCTTTTTTTTCTGCAAACAACTTGCAACCAGCGCCGCCCGCCCGCCATCAACCTCCACTCAAAGCAGCGCTGCGCTGTGGAGACATGGCGGCGGCTGCAGCCCGCATCAAGCGAGCCTCTCAGCAATCACATCAACTTCATGATTTTTTTGTTTTTTTTTAAATCAGTAATGACCATCAGACGGTCGGCCTGAAACCATCGCGCTCCAGCTCTCAGTCGCAACTTTGTTGCGGCCGATGCCTGTTTGCGATGACGCTGCTGTTGTCTCCTCCATGGAAGCAGACTGAAAACAGCTGGTTTTGAGGGCAGACGTTTGCGATGCTCGGACTCAGACGCCATCCCTTTTGTCGGCTTAAAAATGAAGACGTGCCGCCACTTCTCCTGCAGCCGCGCGGCCGACGGCGAGCGGGCGTTCGCATGAAAAGCACAGCGACGTGAACCGTCTCCTTGCCGTGACTCCGTATTATTTACCAACCCCCGTTTTTTGGTTTTCCCTCCACGAAAATCGACCTGCTTTTGGCGCCGGGTCGATGTCAATCCGCGCCGCTGCAAACCCTCGCCGGGTCCGCTGAGAACAAAGGCGTCATTTGGCTCGGAGAGCCGACGCTGACCGCGGGTCCGTCGGTCGCTTACCGAGCGTTGTAATGGAAGAGGACGGGGGCTTCAAGCCCCCGAAGCCGCCCGCCCGCCGCTCTGGTAAGACTTTCCGGTTAACCAAGTCCACGATTTTCCAGACACGGAGGCAATCACACTTTCGCGAGCTGCGCTCACACAAATATGCCCCATTAAGCCTCCGCCGCCTGCTACTTGGATTCATTATCTTAGCTCACTGTCTTTTGGGTCCCTTTTTTCCCCCCTTATATCTCAATGCATCATTTTTCTTTTCTTTCCCATATTTCTCTTGACCCCTGGCGCCTTTTGAAATGCACTCGCACGTACACCACAGAAACACACTCTTCAACCCAGTGACCCCTGCCGGAGATTTCGATTATCGGCTCGCGCTCCTGCTGGGGTGCAGATGGGAGCCCTGACAGACTGAGTCATATCTCTCTCTCTCTCTGCCTCCCTCCCTCTCTCTCGCCCCTCGCCATACTCCGTCCGCGCTGACGGCAGAATGACCAATGTCTGTCAGCTCCGTTGACGGCCCCCCCCCCTCCTTTGATTTGCTGTCATATCATTGGCGCCGCTCGCTAAGATATCTTTGCCGCGGCGGCGCCCTTTATCGACGCTGATCAGACGCGCTCGGCCGGAGGAGCAGATGAGATTGGATCTCGTATAATTTGGTGTCTCAAATACTCCCAAGTGGCCCGTGGCTGCTCTCGGCCGGGCCCGCAAACAAAAACACAATCCTCCCGCCGTTTGTCCACAATCCATTTTTCCCATTTGCCAGCTCTGACTTGTAAATAGAAAAGTCATCAGAGTGACTGACAGTCGATGTACAAGGCTGCTATGAGTGGTGTTTGTGTACGGATGTTTGCTCATTTTGCGCGTGCGTGCGTGTGTGTGCGTGTGTTTTGGCGCTTTTCCACTAAATGGCACCGACTCTACACGACTCCACCCTGCCTGCCTTTGGTATCGGGTACTCTGCCGGGGAGACGGTAACGCCGCAGTGACGTCATCCTCAACGTGACATAGAAATGCACGGAGAGGAAGAAGAAACGGGGGAACGGTGGACGGAATTGACGGAATGGTGTTCTCGACTCGTTATGTGGCTGTTTTTTCACAGCAAACGGACGATTTTTCCAAAAAAAAAAAAAACTGCAGCCGCTACACGAGTTTTGATTGTTCGAGAAATGGCGGCCCGGGTTGGCGCCGTTCAGGGGCGTTTGCTTACGTTTGCATTACTGTAATTTCCGGACAATTGAGGGGGCGGAGCCTGTCCCAGCCGATTGCCATCTTCATCCTCCTCCTGCGCTCTAAAAACCACTAAAGTCGTCGTCCTCAGTGTCGGATCGATGGCCTTTAACGCGAAGGCTGCGTCATGCGCGTTTCTTCGGGTGTTTTCCATGATAAAGGTGTGTGCGTGAAGCCCAAATAGCTGATCTGAATAATTTAGTGCGGGTGCGTTTGATCGGTCCACTTTAGACCTGTTCGGTAATTTCACTGGTCTGTTGTGATGCGGCTAAATGTTTTGGCGGCGTGAAGCTCGTAAGCCCGTAAAAAAAAAAAAAAAATCCATAAATTAGCTGCATCGTTGTTTAAACTGCAGTGTTGAAACCGTGTGGGGGGAAAAAAAAGTAGCTGCTTATAGTCCGGAAATTCTGGTAGTGCTCTGCAGTATTTTGACAGCACATTTTTAGCACCTAGTAGTACCTGGTCGGCCCTTTTTGGAACCACAGGAGAGCAGCTACTAAAAAAAGCGGTTCCAGGCACCTTTTTTCATAGTGGAAAAAAGGCGAGAAGGGTAGAGTAGGTAACGTGGTGGGGAAGCCATGTGCGAGGAGTCTATGAAGGCTCCTCTCACCGAGGGCACTCGCCCCACTGCCGTTAACAGGGTGACCCTCCTTTCCCGCCACCTCTTCCCTCCCCAGCCTCACACGTATCATCAGGTTGCCAACGCCCAATCACGACACATTCAGCTCGGGGAAAATAACCAAAACCGGTCATTTTCTCCACTCCCGGCTCGTGTTCTCTCCCTCCCTCTCCCCTCCTCTCCCCTCATCGCTGGTGAGTCCTGCTCTCTGGCTTTGAATTATTATTTGTTCTCCTGCCAGCTTGACGCCACGCCGCGCCGCTCTAGAGGGGCGGGCGGGCGGGCAGAAACAGTGAAAATTAATGCCTCGCCCTCCCTCCCCGCTCCGACGCCAAAATCCCGCTTTTGTGTGGATCGCGGGCCAAGCCCATCCGCCGTCTCCAGCTCGCCGGGTTTAATCAAATATCAGTTACCATTTGCGTCGCCTGCGCTCAACAATTAAAAATTATGTCCTCTAGAATAACAAGCTTTATGAGAGTATAATACACTCTCTGCTGCCGCTGTCCGGCACTCGCAGACTTAAATGTCAAGGCAGTGCAGTTGAGCGTCCTGGCAGAGCGCAGCCCTCCGCCGCCGCCGCCGCTCGGCTCGGCAACAACATAAATCGCTGCGGTTTTGACCTTGGAGCGCTAATGTTTGGCGGGGCATTTCAGACCTCCCTCGACGGCCATTAGCATCCAGCGTGGCAATGTTAATTAGCCCCAATCAATCAGATGGGGCTGCCGTTAATTGATTCCACTGGCGAGCCGCGCGCGCGCCACACAGCGCGCGTGATGGAGGCCGGCTGCCTGCGTGTGGGTCGCCGTCCTTGGTGGAGAGATGTGAATGATTCAGTCAGTGAAGGTCACTGCCTTTTTTTTTCCCATTCGCTGCTTCTCTCTCTCAGCTGTTTCTCTTCCCTCTCATTTCAGTGCTGAATATTTTCTATGCCGCCTTCCTTTTTTTTTTCTTCTTCTTTTTTTTTCAGATGGAGCTGCACTCCCCCACGCCTCTTTCATGCTTTCTGTTCACTCACACCCATCAGCCATAACATTATGACCACTGCGTGTTAACCACAGAATATAATGCAACAGCCTTGCAATCATTTCACCCCTCAGGAGGTTTTATGTTGAGTTTTTTATTGAATGTGTGTGAGAGAGGTGTTGACATGTTTGAATGATTGTTATTGGGACTGTAATTTGTGACGCTGTTGGACTGTGCTGGGTCACACTGAGAGGGGTCCCTAATATTTTGGTAATCACACTCATATATATGCATTTGGGTGACCAAAATATCAAGGACACCTCTCAGTGTTGCCCAGTACAGTTCAAAAGTCTCATAGAATTACAGCCCCAATAACAATCATTCAAATACCACCCAAAACTACCCAAAATGACAGAATATTGGCCCACTAACATGGAGGAGGCGGGGCTTATCACTTACACCACTCTGCTTGAGAGAGGTGTCCCTAATATTTTGGTCAACCTGATGCATATGACCCCTCTCGGTACAAACCAGTGCAGTTCAGCAGCACCACAAATGACAGTCCCAATAACAATCATTCAAATATGGCAGCACGGATCAATAAAAATTCAGCATAAAAATCCCCCCGCAGGGTTAATTTACCGCTGGGCTGTTGCATTATATTCCACCGTAATCATGCAGCGGTAATGTAATGCTGGATCGGCGTTACGTCCAAGCGCCGACGCGAGCTTGCATCAGACAGCCGACCAACGGGAAATCGACCGCCTCGAGCAGGGATTGATCGAAATTAAAAAAAAAAAAAAAAGGTTCTCAACATTTTAATGTAAAGGGAAACGGCTGGCGGTGAAACAAGATATTTGGACCCCGCAAATCTAGCTACCTCTCTGTCGGATTACTTGTCATAAGCGTGGGCGCTGTTGTCTTTTCCCCGCCGCACGCCGCCGCCTGCCTCTCATCTTCCTCCCCCCCTTTTTTTCCCTCACTTAGCTCCTGACATATGCTCATCTGTCTCCGCCAGCGGTGCTGACGTGGCTTCCTGTCACTGTCGATCCATCTCGCTCCGCACCTCCTCCCCCGGGGTGGGGGCCCCCCCTCACACACACACACACACACACACACTGAGTCACTGACGCGCACAGCTCACTGTCTGCCATTGTCATGAGGGGTCAACTGCCCCCAGTGGCCAAAGGCCCCCCCCAGTCATCCTTCCTTCCGAGCGTCCGCGGTCCAGCTCTGCTGCGCCCTCTAATTGCTCAGCTGGCCTCCCCCGCCGGCCCCCGCGTGCAACGGTACATAACATAGATGCTTGTAGTGTCGAGGAGGGAGGGGGAGGGGGTAGAAAGGAGGGAGGGATGGAGAGGGTGGGGGGAGGCGGGAGAGGGGGGCGCGAGTTCCCCAGAATTTGATTGATTCTGAAATCCGTGGCGATGCAATTCCAGCCAGAGCTGTCGGGTTGTTGTGATAATGTCAGCGTGTCCGTGGGACTGATTCGCCGTCGCAGCTGCGCGTCTGTCTGGTTCGGGCGACGCAGGGCAGCGAGTCAAGCTGGCAAATTTAATTGGGATTGGCGGCGGCGGCGGCGGCGGCGGCGGCTGAGTTTTGACCAAACTAAAACAGATGAGTGTCAAAGTCAACGCGGATCTGTGAGAGGATTCGGTTCTCAAAAATTGGGAGCCGCAGAGTCGACCCTGTTTTATGTGCCGCACAATCGCGGCTGCGTTTTGCTTCTCACCATCATTTGACACTAAATAAGTGTGCCAGTCATGCTGGAGTGGAGGGTTTTTTTTTTCCAGCTTATATCACAGGCTCGTCCTTCAGTGTTTACCTCAGAGCCGCAGTCTGGAAAGTTTGAGTTTAATTTTTTGAATACTTTGATTGAATAGGCAAATGGAACATTCGAGCACCCTTTTATATGAACACTGTGCTTTATGGGGCTTCCTGACACAAAAAAAAATGTTCAAGCCTTTAAATATTGAAAGGTCCATTTGTGGAGACCCTCAAGCAGGCAGCCGGGTGTTCTCCTTGCGGGTGATTGCGGAGGTCTGTGTGAGGGAGGAAGCGTCAGGCGTCAGAATTTATTAACGAGCAGCCGAATCGACCATGACCGCGCCGCGGCTCACCGCGTCAGAAATGGTTAGCCCGTTGGCTAACAGCGCGAGTTAATCATCGAACGTCCATGCAAATGTGGAGCTGCCAGCCGCATCAAAACGGAGACGGGCTCCACGGTGAGTTGGGGGATGTTCTGACCCGTTTTGGACCTGTACCCAGACGCCTTCATGAGAAACGTTACTTGCCTTCGTCTCCGGATCCCTTCAGCCAGTGCCGGGCCTGCCGCGTCTTGTACTTCTTTATCGGGGGAACTTGGAACTTGTCTTCCGCTTTGGTTTTAGCGGCGGCGCAGCAATGCACACCGCCCCCTGGTGGATCGGAACCGAAGGTGCACGGTAAATTCACAGACGGCTCCGTCATGATGTGCTTATGAGGCAGGACGGACCGCTGGTGCCAAAAGTATAATGTGGCGGGTGTGATGGATTATTTGTGGCAGCCCGCCCCCCAAATTGATCATTGTATGAGCAACGCTGAAGATGCATTAGAAGGCAGTCGTGTTTAAACCTCAACTTTTGACACAGACGTGGTCTGCCAGTGCCCCGCTGTGGGCAGCTGGCCGACAGCTTTCTAGATGCGTCAGCCTCTGAAGCGTCGGACACCAAAAACACTGCACAAAAACGATGGCGTTCTCAAACGGTCTGCAAAAGCGTAGCGGTAACATCTGCATCGCCCCCTGGTGGCTGGCTGCCTGACGAGTGACAAACCCCGCCTCCCCCGTGTCAGTGAATGAGACTTGGACCAAACTCTACTGACGTCGTCTTCATATTATCACCCACCCCCAAAATGGTTTCCTGTTATTTCAAGTAGTTTTATCACACTCATGTTTAAGTGCTAACTCTTTTATTACAAGTGTGGTGTGGTCTGTTAGTCGATGCTATAAAAGCGCACGTGTGACCTCATGAAGCCGCGTTTCCCGACTTGCGTTTTGGAATCGTACATTAGAAAGTGGAGCGGACGGGCGACACCAACTTCTGTTATCATCGGTCACAAATGGCGAAACTGTGTTGCTAAATGATGAACTGATTACTCATGATTCATGATTACTCATAACCCTAACCCTAACCTAACCCTAGATTACTGGGGTTGGGAATCGCTCTGTGATCGATGATTGAATATGTATCTAGATACATGGGTTACAATACGATTCAAAAAGAATATATTTTTAATGCAGATACAATGTGATACAGTGTAAACGATCCGGTTCGGTGCGATTCTACGGTTAACGTTTGTGTTTGCAGACATCAATCACACATTATGAAATAAAGAAACCAATTCCATTAAAGTGGCATTCTTACAGTATTTTCAAATTTGTAAAAAGACCACATATCCCCCAGCATTTTTGCTGTATGGCGCTGGCAAAAAAAGAATAAAAAGATAAAAAACCCAACAAAATCTCATGTCAAATGTATTTATTTTTAGACATGGACCAAATAAAGACATGCTGAATGAAAATCATTTGTTGGATGGGATCAATATAAAAAGGAGAAGGGGAATATATATATATATATATATATATATATATATATATATATATATATATATATATATATAGTAAATAAAAAAGAGCTCAATAAAAGACAACTGAAGTCTTGGCCTTCAGTCGGTTAAATATAGCAATAAATGAATAGTGCAAAGCCCCTCAAATAGTTAGTTTTCTCCCATAGTGGCAAAAATTTGTTCAAGAAAGTCTACGTTAACAGCACTATTTGCCGCACGGGTGCAATGAACCTGCTGTTAGGTTGGCAAAGAAAACTTTCCCAACAATCCCATACTCAGAATGTCATAACTAAATTACTGAATTATCACCACCCTCGTCACTGTGTTTTCTCGTTGCGTGAATGCCAAGATTTGCCGCGCTAGCGCTAAACTTCCTTACAAACTGGATTTGTCGAGTATTCCGCCCTTCTTGTAAAACCCGAAAACGTATTCCAAACTTTAGATTTTTTTTGTTTTGTTTCTGATGCGTTGAAAATCTTTGGCGGTAACTCATCGGTTCCACCGCTCAAGGTGGCGCTCGTTTACGTCCGCTAGCGCCGTCAGTGATGGCCGGCTACTGGGCATGCGCGAGGGTCGTTTGGCCTGGCAGCCGCCGGCTCTCGGCAACATGTGAAAGCCACCTCAACAGATCGCTAGTCTCGTGATACCCGATCCATAACTCTGCAGTCAATCCGTGCAGACTCTGGACGACGCCACCGCCAGATGTGGCGGCGTCCGTATTCCGAACGTTTTGGCTTTGTCATGGCACAGCAGCAGGAAGTGGAGGTGCGTGGTCCGTATCATACACAGCCGACGGTTCCCGCTCCAACTCCAGTCAGCAGTCGTATTTGAAGTCGGGACTTGAGTGGGTGGGTTTGCTTCCAGCGGGGTCTTGGAGCTCGGGCAGACAGCTGGTCCGCGGGCTCTGATTTAATTTTTTTCCTGGCTAAATCAAATCCATGAAAGTCGGCAACACACCTCACAGACGGAAAGGCAAACACACGAGTTGCTCAGGTGAACTCATTTTGACAAAAAGATAGCAGGCCCATTGAGAATTCTTTTTATTCTTGGAGGCGGTGATTTAAAAGCAAAAAAAAAAAAAAAAAAAGTATATTTTAGGGACCTTTAACACATCTATTTTCGGACCAGACGGCTGCTCTGGCATCTGTCAAACAAGACGAGATCAAAATCGGCCCCGCTGAGATGTTTCCTGTAATGTCTTCACTCCTACAAGGGCGCGACTGAGCCAGAAGTTGAGAACATTTCGTGGAGTTTTGGCGGCGGTGGCGGCGGCGCTGTCAATTCAGAGAAGTCGGCGTTTCTTGTGAGGCTCTGAGCTCTTTCCGCCTCAAAGCCTGCAGCCTGGGTTCTGTCAGGCTGTAGATATAGTGTAGGTGGGCGGAACCAAGCGGAGGTTTTAGGCCCATTTCACGGCGTGATTGATGTCCCTAAGCTCCCCTCAAAGCCTGAATTCAACACTTTTCGTCATCCCACAAGTCGCTTGCCTTCGGTGGTCATTAACGGACCGATAAAATATGCATCCGAGCAGAAACATTAGCTAATATCTGCAGTGCGCAAGCAACTTTAAATGAGGAGCTTTTGACCTGCGATCTCGAGTCTCTCCCGCAGTACGCTCAGCCCGGAGTTCAGCGCCGATGCGGGCAGCGAGAAGCTGCTTGAGCATTCTGGGTGGCGGCGCAGTGCTATTGATTGGACTTGATTGAGCTGTTGAATACATTTAGATTCAGAGGTAAGCCAGTTTTGATGTCGTCCTCCGGTGTTTCTGCGGCGCAAAATTGGCAGCGGCAACGCACAACCCCCCCATCTCCCCCGAGCTGTGATTGAAAACCGGGCCCTCGGAGCAGCCGCGTCCTGCTCAGGGAGGCCGCCGGTCGACCAATAAGGGATGAGCAATTAGTATTTATTACTCTAAGAACCTGCATTGAGTTATTAAGCTCAACAGGCGCGGCGGCGCCGCCGGATTCACCTCCACAAGTCGAGATGGCGAGATAACTTTTGGCCTGACGCAGTCGGCTTGCGCGCGGGGAGTTCTCAGTAGTCAGCAGAAAGGAAAAGTTTCGGGCGAAAGTCAATAAAAATGAGGCGTTAAACCAACAAAAGGACACGTTTTATTGACACTCGGGCGCTTGGTGGGCGGCGAGATGCACAAACACGGCCGCGCGCCAGACGCTCGTTGGTACAGATGTAATTACAGTCGGGCAGTTCAGCGGCTTCCTCGGCTTGCCCTTAAAAGGGGATTCAGCAAAAAAAAAAAAAAAAAAAATATTGGATAACCAGCCTCAATATATTGCAAATCCGCCGGGATTAAAAAATGAAATGCCAAGTAATTTTTAATGAAATCATGGATTCATTTTTGGGCTGCAGAGGATCACCTTAGCAACCGACGCTAAACAGCGCACCTCCCCGGGATCAGGTTAACTTATGGTGGGGGGGGATCAGATCAACCGCTGACCAATCAGATCCTGGGGAAGGGGAAAGAACCGGAGCCGCTCGCCGTCTTCGACGTGGATTAAGTGATGAGCAACGAAGCGCGAACTCTTTTGAGTTTTCGGTTAAATTAGAATTCTGCGTTGGTCTCTCGGAGGGCAATTTGGGGCAAGGTTGCGAAACAGAAGTACACATAGATAACAGACAGATATTTATTGTAATTTGAAAATGCAAATATGACAGTGTTAGAAAGTGTAGCTGACTAACAAAAACACGGTTCGCTGTTGCAGCCTTTTCCATTAATTCCTCTAATGGACAGTTTAAGATACTAAAATCATAATTATGATAAAGGCTGCATTTTTCACTGCAGGGTTTCGTGAATGGAATCCTGTTAGTGTAGATGCTTTTTTTTTTTTTTAACACTCCAACAGTGTAGAAGAATATTATTTCTGCTTGGTACTTTGTGATAATTATTGGAAATAAAAAAAAAATCATTATATTGTTAATTAGCGCTGTTTTTATGATGTTGTTTTGACTCTGGATTTTTTTTTTTTAACTATCACATATTCATAAAAATGTTTTGTCTTTACCAAACACAAATGCCCGTCTTTCCCCGCAGTTCTTCGGAACGTGGTTGTGTTCTTCACATTTGGGCTTATCGGCCTTTTCGTCGTGATCCACT